>JACEEZ010006415.1:45000-52500 GCA_016584305.1 Chionoecetes opilio | reverse complement strand
GGTATGGGAAAGGACCCTGCATGGGAGCTCGCGCGTGGTGACCCCCGGGAGTGGCGTCGTAGGGTGGGCGAGGCGACGCGCCCCCCGGCGTATGCCCCCAATGATTGATTGATATTATGGCTATAAATGAACAAATTACCAAAATATCAACCGAGTGGCGACCTTGGTAACGGCTACACTAAGGTCGCCAGCTAGTGTTTATGGCCGCCCGCCCGAAAGGTGATGAGCTGTTGTCTGTCGTCGCCCGAAAAAAAACGAGTAGGGAAATTTGAAACCGTCTATACTTGCAGATACAAAGCATAAAACAACGCTGAAACAGGGTAGATTATACAGTCATGATATAAACTACTGTGTATCATTTTCAGTGGCACATACACATCAGTAGTGATGCTATAATTAATTCGTAATATATGGCGTCTGGCGACATTAGTGCAGGTGGCGACTATAGTGTTATCTACGGTAGAAGGAATGGTGAAAATACGTACAGTGATTATAATGGAAGTGATGACTTGGAGCTAATGATTGTGATGATGATTGTGATGATGATGATGATGGTGTAAACTGGCACATTGAGCAGAAACTTCTGGCCCTCACGTGGTGTCTCACAGTGCCAACCCCCAAGCCCCCCCTCCTTCACCCCACCCCACCTCTTCCTCACCCCCCCACCACCTGTCCTGGGATGGGTTGGGGGCGGGGAGGAGGGGGTGGCAAGGAAGCAGCGTAGTTCGTGTTAATGTTGGGGGTGGAGGGGAGATGGAGGGGAGGGGAAGGGGGTTGGTGGAAGTGGGGGGAGGGGGAAGGAAAGAGGGGTTATGGGGAGGGAAGGGGGGTTGGGGGAGGGGAAGGGGGGTTGGGGGGGGGGGAAAACGTAACAAAGGAAAATGATAATTGTGCGTGAATATTATTATTATTATTATTATTATTTTATTATTATTATTATTTATTTTATTATTATTATTTTTATTATTATTATTATTATTATTATTATTATTATTATTATTATTATTTTTATTGTTTTTATTATTTTATTATTTTATTATTTTATTATTATTATTATTATTATTATTTTATTATTATTTATTATTTTATATTATTTTATTATTTTTATTTTATTATTGTTGTTGTGTTTTGGGGAAAAAAAAATTTTGGGTATTCAATGTTTATTTCAAAATTGAAGAAAAAAAACAATATAATTTTATTATTATTATTATTATTATTATATTATTATTGTTTTATTATTATTATTTTTTGTTATTTTTATTATTTTTGTTATTTTATTGTTATTATTATTTTATTATTATTATTATATTATTATTATTTTATTATTATTATTATTATAAAATAATATTTTTATTATTTTATTTTTATTATTATTATTATATTATTTTTTGTTTTATTATTAATATATTTTGTTATTTTTATTATTTTTATTTTATTATTTTATCTTTTAATTATTTTTTCATCTTCTTTACTTTTAAAAAAATCATCTTTTTGTTTTGTAAAGATTGCTTAGTAGTGTATTGCATTAAACGGACGGCACTTAAAACACACCCACACCCACACACACACAACACACACCCACAACCACACACCCACACACAGGGGCGTACGAGGGGGGGGGGGGGGGGGGGGGGGGGGGGCCCATGGCCCCCCCTTTCAAAAAAAATAATCTAAAAAAATTTTTTTATAATAAATATATATAATTAATTATATATATATATATATATATATATATATATTATAAAATAATAATAAATATTATAATATATAATATATTTATATATAATATATATTATTATATATAATATTAATAAATAAAAAATTTTATATATAATATATATATATATATATATTATTAATATATATATATAAATCTAATTATTTATTATATATATACACGACCCACGTATATCTACGGGGTCTATGAGAGATTTTATATATATTATAATATTATTATATAAAATTTATAATTATATATATATATAAAATATTATATATATTATAATATATTATATTATATATTTATATATCACAACCACTACTATATCTACAGTGGTCTATGAGATATAAATATATTATATATATTAATATATATATATTTTTATATTATATTTTATATAATATTATAATATATATATATATATTTTATAATATATATATATAATATATATTTATATATATTATATATTATTATATATTTTCACAGCCACTACGTATCTACGGGGTTATGAGATATTAAAATTTAATATATATATATATATATATATATATTATTATTATTATTTTTTTTTTTTTTTGGCCCCCCCCCTTTTCAATTTTCTGGGTACGCCACTGCGCACACACACACGCACACACACACACACACACACACCACACCACACACAACACAACACACACCACACACACACCACACACACACACCAACACACACACACACGCGCACACACACACACGCGCACACACACACACACACACACACACACACACACACACACACACACACACACACACACACACACACACACACACACACACACACACACACCTGTATTTGTTGATCTGTTCATCTGCTCATTGCTTCATTTTTTCTTTCTTTTTCTTGTCACTATTACAATGTTCCTGCACTGCATGGGATGACTGATGTAGGGGTGTCTCGCTCGGGTGGTGAGCGGACGTGTTTCCTTGAGCTCCGTTCCTTGTGACTTGATAAACCGGCAAAAACACTTACCGAGTTAAGAAGAATGCAGCGAAGCCAGCTAACCCGGCTTACAAAGGAAGATCTAATAGAAAGCATCCTTACAGCACCAGACCCCAACGAAGTAGCACTGAAGGAATTGACAGGGAAGTTTCAAGACCTGTTCAAGGAAGTGGTCGAGCTGAAACTAGCTGTGACCTCAGCCGATAACAACATTAACAAGAAGATTGACGGGCTACAACGCCAGGTAAAGAAACAAGCAGAGGTTATTGTGAAGCAACAACGTTACCTGGAAACCTTGGACCGAAGAGATCGAGAGAAGAATATTGTTGTGACTGGGGTGCCGGATGAACACATTCAGTTTTCACCTGCAACTCTTTGTAAAGTTATTCATGAGGTTCTGAATACCTATATAAGTAACTAGATAGCCAAGGCTGGAATTGTCAATATATTGAGCATATGCTGTGGACTACAGTTATAATTAGTTGATAGTTTAATGATTGTTGAAATTAGTATTTAGGAATTATGTTTAATGATTATTATGTTTAAGTTAGTATTTAGGAATTATGTAATATCAATATTTATACCTGCATACTGTGGTCAATAAAACTATCTATCTATCTATCTATCTATCTATCTAGGCAGCAAGCATTACATCGCTAGGCCTATACAGTACATGTCCATCTAAAGCCTACAAATTAAATGGCCTTCCTCCTCCTCCTCCTCCTCCCCCCCTCCTCCTCCTCCTCCTCCTCCCTGAGCACAACAAAACAAAAGTAAAAATGTGACAATTGAAATACAAAACAAACCAAAAAAGTGAGTCGTAGTGATAATCGTTGTGGAAATAGAATTCATCTCCACCCAAGCAACCTCCCCCCCCTCCTCTCTCTCTCTCTCCTCTCTCCTCCTCTCTCTCTCTCTCCTTTTCGTCTCCTCTTCTCTCACTCTCTCCCCTCCCCTCTCCCCTCTCTCTCATTCGTTTCCACCCAACAGCCTCTCTTTTCTCCTCTCTCTTCCTCTCTCTTTTCTCCCTCTTCTCTCCCCTCTCTCTCTCTCTCTCTCCTCTCTCTCTCTCTCTCTCCTCTCTCTCTCCTCTCTCTCTTCATTCGTTTCCACCCAAGCAGCCTCCCTCCTCTCTCTCTCTCTTTATCCTCTCTCTCTCTCTCCTCTCTCTCTCTTTTTCTCTCTCTTTTCTCTCTCTCTCTCTCTCTCTCTCTCTCTCTCTCTCATTCGTTTCCACCCAAGCAGCCTCTCTCCTCTCTCCTCCCCTCTCTCTCTCTCTCTCTCTCTCTCTCCTCTCTCTCTCTCTCTCTCTAAGTCACGCGGCTGAGGTGTAGGCAGAGGTGGGGTGGGGTGGTGGGGGGGGAGGCGAAAGTTGGGGAAGCGTGCCACCACCTGAAGAACACGTGTTTATTAAAGGGAGGGGGGAGGGGGGGAGGGGTAGGAGGGGGGGACGAGCGCGCGAGCCTTCACACACCTGGCCAAGCTGGGGACGTGAGGAGGGGGAGGAGGAGGGTGGTGGTGGGGGTGAGGGAGAAGGTGGGGGGGCGAGGGAGGGGCTGGTAGTGGTTGCAGCTAAATATAATAGGTTTCAATTTTATTTTATTTTTTTGGGTAGGGGGATATTGAACTTGAAGAAGACTATACATACATACATACATACATACATACATACATACATACATACATACATACATACATACATACATACATACATACATACATACATACAAGTCATACATACATACATACATACATACATACATACATACATACATACATACATACATACATACATACATACATACATACATACATACATACATATATACATACATACATACATACATACATACATACATACATACTTACATATATATACATAGATACATACATACATACATACATACATACATACATATATACATACATACATACATACATACATACATACTTACATATATATATACATAGATACATACATACATACATACATACATATATACACATACATACATACATACATACATACATACATACATGCATACATACATACTACTACATACATACATACATACATACATACATACATACATACATACATACATACATACATACATACAAGTCATACATACATACATACATACATACATACATACATACACATACATACATACATACATACATACATACATACATACATACATACATACATACATACATACATACATACATACATACATACATACAAGTCATACATACATACATACATACATACATACATACATACATACATACATACATACATACATACATACATACATACATACATACATACTTACATATATATACATAGATACATACATACATACATACATACATACATACATATATACATACATACATACATACATACATACATACATACATACATACATACATACAAGTCATACATACATACATACATACATACATACATACATACATACATACATACATACATACATACATACATACATACAAGTCATACATACATACATACATACATACATACATACATACAAGTCATACATACATACATACATACATACATACATACATACATACATACATACATACATACAAACATACAAGTCATACATACATACATACATACATACATACATACATACATACAAGTCATACATACATACATACATACATACATACATACATACATACATACATACATACTATTGCATCACCACCCACCTACTTTTTGTTTATTTATAGTGTGTTAGGAAGGTGGTTATAGTGTGTTAGGAAGGTGGTTATAGTGTGTTAGGAAGGTGGTTATAGTGTGTTAGGAAGGTGGTTATAGTGTGTTAGGAAGGTGGTTATAGTGTGTTAGGAAGGTTGTTACACTGCGTTAGGAAGGTTGTTATAGTGTGTTAGGAAGGTTGTTACACTGCGTTAGGAAGGTTGTTACACTGTGTTAGGAAGGTTGTTATAGTGTGTTAGGAAGGTTGTTACACTGCGTTAGGAAGGTTGTTACACTGTGTTAGGAAGGTTGTTATAGTGTGTTAGGAAGGTTGTTACACTGTGTTAGGAAGGTGGTTACACTGCGTTAGGAAGGTTGTTACACTGTGTTAGGAAGGTTGTTATAGTGTGTTAGGAAGGTTGTTACACTGCGTTAGGAAGGTTGTTATAGTGTGTTAGGAAGGTGGTTACACTGCGTTAGGAAGGTTGTTACACTGCGTTAGGAAGGTTGTTATAGTGAGTTAGGAAGGTTGTTACACTGCGTTAGGAAGGTTGTTATAGTGTGTTAGGAAGGTTGTTATAGTTATACCTTGCATGGCCTATACGTGTCTTAAACAGGTTATTAGTATGTCCCCTTTGTTCCTATGTATGTATTATAAGGTCAAGGAAACAAAAAATAATAGAAAATCAAGTCAAAATTTAGTCTACGTCAATGCTATTTTTTCTGTTTTTTCACGGATTTTATCATGTGTATTGATTAGAAGAGGGTGAGTACGTATAGTCTGTTTTTCCCCTCCCTTCCCTCCCCCTTCCCTTCCCTTCCTTTCCCTTCCTCTTCACCCCCCTCCCCCCTCCTCCTCCCCCTCCCTCAAAGGCAAAAATCCTGCCCTCTTGCTGCTTACTGACTGATATTTGATGCCAGGAGAAGGGAATACTACACTTCTTCTAAATTTCAGTTGTATTTTATCATAGTTAACCATATTATCAGGTAAACATAGGCATCATTTTAAGCTTGAGACCTTAAGATAGAATGGAACTTTTGCCTCGTTAAAAATAATAGACTGTAGTATTACATAGTATCTTAATGGAGGCGTTAACCCCTTCACGCCCAGATCTTTCCTTTGCTATAAAAAATTGTCTGTTGTGGAGCCATAAAATTACAAAAAGTAACTGAATATACCAAAATAGCCAGTGGACAAGGATACTAAAAAGGTCATAGCTATAAAGTATTGCTTATATTAACTACTAGCCGCAAAGCCGCCCTCCGGGCGGACTTTTTGGCTAGCTCCTGCGGAGGGCTATTGGTGGGCCTTCGGCCCACCAAACATAGACTCTCCAGATAGCCCCTTCTAGCTTTCCTGAAATCATGGATGTAGAAATGTATGTATTAACGCCAAGCCATTCACATCACCCCCAACCCATTCACTCACCCATTACCCATCACCCCCTACCCATTCACTCACCCATTACCCATCACCCCCCACCCATTCACTCACCCATTACCCATCACCACACACCCATTCACTCACCCATTACCCATCACCCCCCATCTATTCCCTCACCCATCACCCCCCACCCATTCACTCACCCGTCACCCCACACCCATTACCCATCACCCCACCCATTCACTCACCCATTACCCATCACCCTACATCAAGGTTTCCTCAATTCTCGCAACCCACTTTTTTTTCACAATTCTCGCTAATAGGCTGCTAAAAAAAAAAAAAAGTGATCGGATCTTCTCATAAATGGGCTTAAAACCTTCCCCTGGTCAACCTGGTTCCAAAACTGTGCCATATGATGGGATTCCGCCACGGAGGGCGGAACCTATACCACACACACACACACACACACACACACACACACACACACACACACACACACACACACACACACAGACAGACACACTTTCGCTTATATTATTATAGAAAAATCGTCTAATGGTACCCAGATTACAATGGAAATTACGTTCTGGGCCTCAAGGGGTTAATGGTAATGACACTAGTAATAATGAAGATAGGAATAATGGTAATAGTGATGCTAATGATGACAATAGTATGCCATTA
>JACEEZ010006415.1:30000-32500 GCA_016584305.1 Chionoecetes opilio | reverse complement strand
GCCCTCCTATGTCTCAGGGGTACTAGATACTCCGCCCCCACAACCATCGATTTTGATGGCCTGAACTACCAGGCCACTGTAGTGGAGAACGGCATATTAGTGTAGATGACGGAGAGAAGGGAGTAAGTAGTGGATAAGTAGTAGTAGCCTATGGTTGGATGCCACAGTCAGTAGCGATCAGAGTTGGGGCTACTGGCAACCAGTTAATGGAATCCGCAAATAAACAAGCGGTGGAGGTATCTTTAAAAAAAAAAAAAAAAAAAAAAGTAGTAGTAGTAGTAGTAGTAGTAGTAACAGTAGTAGTAGTAGTAGTAGTAGTAGTAGTAGTAGTAGTAACAGTAGTAGTAGTAGTAGTAGTAGTAGTAGTAGTAGTAGTAGTAAAACAGTAGTAAGTTTGTACGTTAGTAGTATCACATTTTCTTATCAGTGTACCTTATTCTATATGTATGTATTACAATGTGGTGAGATGGAGATGATGTTCTATATAGCCAGTGTATGTAGTGTGGTGTGTATGTGGTGATAGGTAGACATGAGGTGGTGTTGTGTGTGTAGGGTAAAGGTGGTAGTGTGATAAGGTAGGTATATAATATGAAGAGGAAGAAGAAGAGGAGGAGGAGGAGGAAGAGTAGGAGAGGAGAGAGAGGAAGAAAGAAGATAGTAACTGTGTCAGTATCTGTAGTAGTATAGTAGTAGTAACAGTAGTAGATAGTAGTAGTAGTAGTAGTAGTAGTAGTAGTAGTAGTAAAACAGTAGTAAGTAGTAGTAGTAGTAGTAGTAGTAACAGTAGCAGTAGTAGTAGTAGTAGTAGTAGTAGTAGTAGTATAGTAAAACAGTAGTAAGTAGTAGTAGTAGTATCACCATTCTTCTTATCATGTACCTTATTCATATATGTCATGTATTACAATGTGGTGATGATGGAGATGATGTTCTACTTAGGCCATGTGTATGGCGGTGGTGTTGTATGGTGGTGATAGGAGACATGAGGGTGGTGGTGTGGGTGGTGTAGGGGGGTAAAGGTGGTAGTGGTGATAAGGAGGGCAACCATAATCATGAAGAGGAAGAAGAAGAGGAGGAGGAGGAGGAGGAGGAGGAGGAAAGAAGATAGTAACTTGTCCTTTTCCTTTACCTCCTCCTCCTCCTCCTGATCATAATCTAAGGACATTCTGGAACACACATTCATATATGGGTGACTGACCTTAATTAATACACACACACACACCCACACACACACACCCCCACACACACACACACACACAGAGCAAGGGCTTCTCTATGTGACACGGTTGGTGACCTGACACGAAGACACCACCACCACCACTAACAACAGCAACAACAACAACAACAACAACACCACCACCAACACCACTAACAACAACAACAACAACAACAATAACACCACACCACCAACACCACGAACAACACCACCATCACCAACACCACTAACAACAACAACAACAATACCACCACCACCACCACCACCACCACCACCACCACCACCAACAACAACAACAACAACAACAACAACAACAAGTCCTAATATGCAAAGAGACATAATTTAACCGTGAATACATTTATATCAACACACACACAACACACACACACACACACACACACACACACACACACACACACACACACACACACACACACACACACACACACACACACACACGAACACACACACACACACAGACACACACACACACACACACGAACACACACTCCAGGAAACCAAATGGGTGGATAGTCATTAAATTTTCCATGCATGCAATAGGAAGTGCTCTCTCTCTCTTCTCTCTCTCTCTCTCTCTCTCTCTCTCTCTCTCTCTCTCTCTCTCTCTCTCTCTCTCTCTCTCTCTCTCTCTCTCTCTCTCTTCTTGTGTGTGTGTGTGTTTTTTTGTGTGCGTGTGTGTGTGTGTAAAGAAAAAAGTGTTACCTAAGGATTAATAATGGAAGGTTATTCTCAACTAAGGAGCTCGATTTGACGTGACAATTTCAGGGGAAGGAAAGAACCATGTGCGCTTCTAATTCTGAGGCGGCCTGGCTATGTTTGGCTCAGGTATTTATAAAGAGAGAGAGAGAGAGAGAGAGAGAGAGAGAGAGAGAGAGAGAGAGAGAGAGAAGAGAGAGGAATGCATGGAGAGGTAAAATTAAAGGGAGGGAATCTAAAAAGGGGGAAAGATGCTAAACAGATAGAGATAATGACTATAGATGATAATGGTTTAAGAAAGAGAGAGAGAGAGAGAGAGAGAGAGAGAGAGAGAGAGAGAGAGAGAGAGAGAGAGAGAGAGAGAGAGAGAGAGAGAGAGAGAGAGAAGAGAATCTAGACTCATTTGCAAGTGTTTTGAGAGAAATATAAGTAGAGAAGAGAGAGAGAGAGAGAGAGAGAGAGAGAGAGAGAGAGAGAGAGAGAGAGAGAGAGAGAGAATCTAGACACATTTGCAAGTGTTTTGAGAGAAATATAAGTAGAGAGAGAGAGAGAGAGAGAGAGAGAGAGAGA
>JACEEZ010006415.1:12500-25000 GCA_016584305.1 Chionoecetes opilio | reverse complement strand
AATATAAGCTTGGCGAGGTCAGGGCGGCATGAGAAGCTATAGGAAGAATGGAATGTGGTTATTCATTCATAATATTCAAATGATTAACTTTATTGACGTACCAAACATCAAAGACAAATGTATGGGCTACAGTCCATTAAGAACTTATCTAATGGGAACACAAGCTGCTGAATTTCGTGTAATTTGAATTTTTACAAAGAATAAAGGAATTATCGCATCTTTCTATCACCTAATTCTGCCCCTTCAGTTTGCATTAACCCCTTGAGTCCCAGAACGTAATTTCCATTGTAATTTGACCAACATTAGACGATTTTTAGTGACTATAAGCAATGTTTTATAGATATGACCTGTTTAGTATCCTTGTCGACGAGCTAATTTGGTATATTCAGTTACTTTTTGTTATTTTATGGCTAACAACAGACGATTTTATATAGCCAAGGAAAGATCTGGGCGTGAAGGGGTTAATAGCATCAACCTCATTATGGACGTACGCTCACCTACCTATACAAATAGACCCAGGTACAAATAATTAGGCTGCTGTCAGGTAAATAAATGTGTCCTTGATTCTACCTACAATTCATCGTTCTTTGGTGACCGCCGTGTGTGTGTGTGTGTGTGTGTGTGTGTGTGTGTGTGTGTGTGTGTGTGTGTGTGTGTGTGTGTGTGTGTGTGTGTGCAGCTCCTAATGATGTGAACGTACAATAACCATGACTCTTTGCTGCCCGTAAGTAGGTCGTCAGGAAAATGTGAAGATGATACCTTAATGAAAGCCTGTCAGGGGAGAAGAGAGAGAGAGAGAGAGGAGAGAGAGAGAGAGAGAGAGAGAGAGGAGAGAGAGAGAGGAGAGAAGAGAGAGAGAGAGAAGAGAGAGAGAGAGAGAGAGAGAGAGCTATGTAATCCCACAGTTGTGTCTCTGCATCGGAATTCATTATTTTTTTCGTGACAATACAACCCTCAGTATGCTTATCATTGTACTCATGTAAACCACCACCACTACTACTACTACTACTACTACTACTACTACTACTAAATACTACTAAATACTACTACTACTACTACTACTACTACTACTACTCTTTATCACCCACACACACTACTACTACTATACCACACTACTACTTTACCACCACACACCACCACCACCACCACACACCACCACCACACACACACCACCACCACACTACCACCACACACACACCACACTACTACTACTACTACTATACTACTACTACTACTACTACTCACTACTACTACACTACTACTACTACTACTATACTACTACTACTTCTACTACTATAGTACTATTACTACTACTTCTACACACACTCACACACCACTACCACTACAACAACCACCACTACTACTACCTACATACACACAACTACACCACCACCACTACTACCTATCACCACCACCACCACCACTACTACACACACCACCTACACCACCACCACCACCACCACCACCACCACCACCACCACCACCACCACCACCACCACCACCACCACCACCACACCACCACCACCACACTACTACTACCACCACTCCCACCACCACACCACACCACACCACTACACACCTACTACCACCACCACACCACCACCATACCACTACTTCTACCACACCACCACCACCACCACCATCACCACACCACCACCACCACTACCACCATCACCACCACCACACACCACCACCACCACCACCACCACACCATCCACCACCACCACCACCACACTACCACACCACCACACCACACCACCACCACAACCACCACCACCACCACCACCACCACCACCACCACCACCACCACACCAACCACCACCACCACCACACACCACCACACCATCACACACCACCACCACCACACCACCACTACTACCACCACCATCACCACACCACCACACACACACCACCACCACCACTACACCACCATCACCACCACCACCACCACCCACCACAAACCAACCACCACCACCACCACACCACACCACCACCACCACCACCACCACCACCACACCCACCACCACCACCACCACACCACCACCACACCCCACCATCACCACACCACCACCACTACTACCACCATCACCACCACAACAACCACCACCACCATCACCACCACTACTACACCACACCACCACCACCACCACCACCACCATACTACCACCATCACCACCACCACCACCACACCACACACACACACCACCACCACCACCACACCACCACACACCACCACCAACCACCACCACACCACCACCACCACCACTACCACCACCATCACCACCACCACCACCACCACTACTACCACCATCACCACCACAACAACCACCACCACCATCACCACCACTACTATCACCACCACAAGCACTGTATTATGGCTTTTCCAGTCAATTACCAGTGTTAAAAATGATGTGTGTGTGTGTGTGTGTGTGTGTGTGTGTGTGTGTGATCTGAATATTATCCTTGTAACATTTGATCTTGAGTTATCGTTTTATCATTTTTGTTATTATTGTTATTATTATTGTTATTATTATTGTTATTATTATTAGTAGTAGTAGTAATAGTAGTGGTATTAATTTATGAGTCAATTGTAGAAATTTAAACCCTGTCATATAGATTATGTGTACATCTGATAGTATTTCGTGTCAATGTTCAGTATATTAAATTTTTCGTCATGACCAAAATGAGTTACATGATAGAAGAAACTAGATAGATGACCAGATTATGAAAATTCTCTTATACTACAATAGAAAAAGAGATCGAGTCATTTATGAGATTGTTTAGTATATATGTATATGTATGTATGTATGTATGTATGTATGTATGTATGTATGTATGTATGTATGTATGTATGTATGTATGTATGTATGTATGTATGTATGCATGTATGTATGTATGTATGTAATCCTCATTTAGGGAACGGAAGTGAGTGAGTGTGAGTGTTTCTGAGATGTAAGGAGGAGGAGGAGGAGGAGGAGGAGGAGGAGGAGGGAGGAGGAGGAGGAAGTAAAGGAGGAGGAAGAGGAGGGAAGGAAAGGCAGTTGTGAACACTTCTATTAATAATGGCTTTGTGTGTGTGTGTGTGTGTGGTGTGTGTGTGTGTGTGTGTGTGTGTTGTGTGTGTGTGTGTGTGTGTTTCTTTGTCTAGTTGATAGGGAAACTTTTAAGGTGAGGGGCGGGAGGGGGTAAAGGGGGGCAGGGGGGAAGGGAAAGAGGGGGGGGGGGCAGCAGGCGTTGGCTTGGACCCCGAATACCACGTGTGTGTGTGTGTGTGTGTGTGTGTGTGTGTGTTTGTAGATTATTATTATTATTATTGTTGTTGTTGTTGTGAAAAGCTGTGGTCAAGGTTGTGTGTGTGTATAAGACCATTAAAGAACCTAAGACAATAAGGAAGCTACAAGAGGCTGTGAGACCTGCACGTGGTAGTGTGTGTGTGTGTGTGAGAGAGAGAGAGAGAGAGAGAGAAATGCTCTCACTCATAACTTTACCTTGATTTCTTTTTTATATATTTGCCACGCCGACCTTACAACCACTTCCCACCTATGAATGTTGTAGAAATATTCATAATGGACATGTATTGACTAATCTCCAGCCACCCCTAGCAAGGTAGCGTGGCCGAGCGGTCTAAGGCGCTGGTTTAAGGCACCAGTCTCTTCGGAGGCGTGGGTTCGAATCCCACCGCTGCCAGGTGTTTTATTAGGAATTATTTTATGGAGAGATGACTTTTCCCTTCCCATGATATGAATGAATATAATATGAATAGTAATGGTATACTATGTAGTTGATAAATAGTGTTAAATAGTGGGGGTGGTGGTGGTGGTCGACACACACACACGCACACACACATACACACTTAGCAAACGTTTCCATAATCACACAAGGACAGAGTAACGTTTATAAAGGGCCATAAGAACGTTTTTGTAATATTGTTTTTAATATCCAACGTTTTTATTATTGACATGCTTCATTTTGCTTTCTTCTCTGCCTTCCTGTGACTTTTTTTTTTTTAATATCATCATACGTTTTATTTTATTTAGTTACAAGCTTCATTTTTTTTATTTACAAGCTTCATTTTTTTATTTACAAGTTTCATTTTTTTTATTTACATGCTTCATTTTTTTTAATTTACAAGCTTAATTTTTTTATTGAATTGCTTCATTTTTTTTATTGACATGCTTCATTTTTTTTATTGACATGCTTCATTTTATTTATTTACAAGTTTCATTTTTTTTATTTACAAGCTTCATTTTTTTTATTTACAAGCTTGAGTTTTTTTATTTACCTTCCTGTGGCTTTTTTTTTAATATCCTCAAACATTTTTATCATTGACATACTTCATTTTGTTTTCTTCTCTGCCACTACTACTACTACTACTACTACTACTACTACTACTACTACTACTACTACTACTACTACTACTACTACTACTACTACTACTACTACTACTACTATTACTACTACTACTACTACTACTACCACTACTACTACTACTACTACTACTACTACTACTACTACTATTACTACTACTACCACCACCACCACCACTACTACTACTACTACTATTACTACTACTACTACTACTACTACTACTACTACTACTACTACTACTACAACCACTTTTATCACACCACCACCATTACCACTGCTACTACTAATACTACTACTACCACTACTACCACCATAAGAACATAAGAACATAAGAAAATAAGGAAGCTACAAGAGGCCGCGAGACCTACACGGGGTAGTTCCTGAATCATGATGTGGAAAGCCTCACTATGACTGAAGCACAACTCTTAACAGCCTCAGTATTTAGTCTTGCGAGGAGACTGGCTTTCACTTGCTGCTGTAACAGCTTGTGTCGTGGCTGCTGACATTGGGATTCAGTAGACATGTAGGAAAAGACAAGTAGGAAACATGACAAAACTGACATGTAACTGACAATGTGGGAAAGGCCATAAAGACATGTGTCTGTACACCTATATTTTTGGTGTGCTGGGCCAAATGAATGATTAAATTACTAGTCAAAGTTTCATTTTTTTTATTTACATGCTTATTTTTCTTTATTTACAAGCTTAATTTTTTTATTTACATGCTTAATTTTTTTTTTACAAGCTTCTTTTTTATTTACAAGCTTCATTTTTTATTTACAAGCTTCATTTTTTATTTACAAGCTTCATTTTTTTATTTACAAGCTTCATTTTTTTATTTACAAGCTTCATTTTTTTTATTTACATGCTTCATTTTTTTTATTTACAAGCTTCATTTTTTTATTTACAAGCTTCATTTTTTTATTTACATGCTTCATTTTTTTTATTTACATGTTTCATTTTTTATTACATGCTTCATTTTTTTTATTTACATGCTTCATTTTTTTTATTGACATGCTTCATTTTTTTTATTGACATGCTTCATTTTTTTTATTGACATGCTTCATTTTTTTATTGACATGCTTCATTTATTTTATTTATATGCGTCATTTTTTTATTTACAAGCTTCATTTTTTTTATTTACAAGCTTCATTTTTTTATTTACAAGCTTCATTTTTTTTATTTACAAGCTTCATTTTTTTATTGACATGCTTCATTTTTTTTTACTTTGCATTCAGTGTACTATATGATTTAAGACATAATAAACGGAACTGTATTACACAAACAGATTAATTAAATGATCACAAAAAACAGTAGCATACGTAGCCTACATGATCAAAACAATAACGGAAAACTTTCAGTGTGTGTACATAGGCTAAAAGAAAGCAATGACAGTCTCCCAATAGTAAGAAAAACGACATAAAGTTACATATGCCAAAAAATCATGAGAGAGACGGACACTCCAGCAAAGTACCTGTGAGAGAGAACTTACAATGAGCTGGTTTTCTGACATCCGAGTGGACCACCGGACAACAAAACCTCCGCCAGGCTCTCCGTGACATCCCTCCTTCAGGCGCTCAGACGCATCTCCTAGGACAGTTTAGTGGCAATCTTGGAGCCAGACAGTTTACTTGAGCGAGCAGCTTCCTTCTCGGCCTTGCATCTCTGCTGCTCCTGTCTCCTCCTCTCCCTCTCCAGATGTCGTTTCTCTCGCAGGACTGCATCCATGTCGGCCTCCTCCTCCGCCTCGTCCTACTACAGTAACTACACCTACACTATTACTACTACTACTACTACTACTACCACTACTACTACTACCACTACCACTACTACTACTACCACTACTACTACTACCACTATTACTACTACTACCACCACCACCACTACTACTACCACTACTACTACTACCACTATTACTACTACTACTACTACTACCACTACCACCACCACCACTACTACTACTACCACTACTACTACTACTACTATTACTACTACTACCACCACCACCCACTATACTACTACTACTACTACACACACTATACTACCACTATTACTACTACTACCACACACCACCACCACTATACACTACTACTACTACCACTACTATCTACCACTATTACTACTTACTACTACACCACCACCACCACCACTACACACTACTACTACTACTACTACTACTACTCTACCACTATTCTACCACCACCACCACTACTACACTACTACTACTACCACTACTACTACTACCACTATTACTACCACCACCACCACTACTACCACTACTACTACTACCACTATTACTACTACCACCACCACCACCGCCATTCCTGTTTCCATTTATTGACAAAACTTTTTTATTGTATATTCGGTGACCTTTTTTTTCCTTTTTTTTGCTCATGCATATATTATCTTGTATTGACCTTAGCACCAACTTAAGTTCATTGACTCATAGAAGTATAGTATTAGTATTTTTCACTGCATGCCTTCGGGTGAAAATACAATTATTATTATTATTATTATTATTATTATTATTATTATTATTATTATTATTATTATTATTAATGAAGACAGCGGTGTATGTGTGTGACGTAATGGTTATAACGTAACGTAACGAAGTAGAGTGTGTGTGTGTGTGTGTGTGTGTGTGTGTGTGTGTGTGTGTGTGTGTGTGTGTGTGTGTGTGTGTGTGTGTGTGTCTGTCTGGTATTGTAACGCCGCCTCTCGATCACGTTGACGTAACACAGTGTGGGGTAACAGCTTTGCGTCACAGAGAGAGAGAGAGAGAGAGAGAGAGAGAGAGAGAGAGAGAGAGAGAGAGAGAGAGAGAGAGAGAGAGAGAGAGAGAGAGAGAGAGAGAGGTATTGATGTAGAAATGTCGTGCAATAACAACGATATTATGAACACCTCTCTCTTTCTCTCTTCTCTCTCTCTCTCTCTCTCTCTCTCTCTCTCTCTCTCTCTCTCTCTCTCTCTCTCTCTCTCTCTCTCTCTCTCTCTCTCTCTCTCTCTGTCTGTGGTGTATACTGTTGTCACTTGTGGTAGAGATAAATGGTTGTGGTGAGTGGCAGTGGTTAGTGATGGAGGTAGTAGTAGTAGTAGTAGTAGTTGTAGTAGTAGTGGTGGTGGATGTAGTGGCAGTAGTAATAGTAGTAGAAGAGACAGATAACAGAGTGGTTGTTAGTAGATAGTAGTAGTAGGTAGTAGTAGTTAGTAGTAGATAGTAGTTAGTAGTTTGCATGCAGCCAGGGGCGTGTACAGGATTTTGAAACATGGGGGGATTAAAACAGCCTAGAGATCTTTAGGTTGTTACCGGATATGTTTCAATGTATTTATGATTTTTTAACCTCTTCACACCCAGATCTTTCCTTGGCTATATACAATTGTCTGTTGTTAGCCATGAAATTACGAAAAGTTACTAAATATACCAAATTAGATAGTCGACAAGGATACTAAACAGGCATATCTCTAAAATATTGCTTATATTCACAAAAAATCGTCTAATGGTAGTCAAATTACAATGGAAATTACGTTCTGGGTCTCAAGGGGTTAAGAGTATAATGAATATAAGATGTGAGACTATGCTCGTATTCGTAGTCACCTACCATGATTGCTCGTGGTAATTGCTATGATTTTGTTCCATTTCTACTCAGTCAAAATTATTCACTTGATCTTGTAGCTGCCATGGAAAGTACTAGAGCAATCCTACAGTACTCCTATTGCAATCACAACAGAGCTGGCATGACCTATTGATTTAATTAGGACAAGACAAAAAGTGAACAATGACCACGTACAATGATGGTATACGTGACTACGAATACGGGCAAGTACTGGGCTACCAAAAGGTGCCGCTCATTTGCGTAGGATAACTTTCGCAACATGATTTGAAAATATAATCAAGACAATCTGAGTTGGGGTTCAACTTCGCTATTATTTATATTTTCATCAGTAGGAGTAAAACCCTAAGAAAAATAGCTTTGGCGTGATGAAGCAGTCCTATAGATTGTAAATTGCCAATGCTTTGTTCAATACTGAAATATGACCAACCCTGGATCTATAACCTCTGCTTCTAGTGTGTGGCAAATTAAGGGCTCCTTTTGAACTGTGACAAAATTGTATTCACTCTGTGACTTGTCCATCTGATATCATCTTCACCTCTCCAGAAGGTCTTTTGGTGTCTCATCTGTCTGTTGCACTCCTCATCTCCTCTGCTCTCTCCACTCACCCGTCAGGATGGCTCGATTGGTAGAGCTGTTGTCTTGCGTGTGTAGCGTCCCTGCGCATTCGGTCAGCGGTTCGAGTCCACCAAGTTCGTCCTGGCGTGGTGGCGCTTTGTATAGTCAATAACCTTGTAGTTGGTACTTGCAAAGTGTCTAGATAGGATCAAAGTATATATATGCTCTCTCCACTTCTCTCTTGTCCTGCTCATAAAAAGGATGCCATCGGCTCATCAGCATACGCCAAGTAACAGCTAACCAAATATCTTGTTTCTTACTATAATTTTGTTTTGGCCCCAGTCAGAGCCTATCTTATTTTGCTATTTGCTATTTGAGATCCGGGGCTATTCATAAAACATTCGGGGCTACATCCCTCAACGCCCAGGCCAAAGACTACTGTATACATATAGAGTAGTCTTTGCCCAGGCCTAACCACGCCAATGCATACATAAGAACATAAGAACATAAGAAAGTAAGGAAGCTACAAGAGGCCGTGAGACCTACACGAGGTAGTTCCTGTTACCTAACTCTACCTATATCCACCTCTCTTCCCCATCCATGAATTTATCCAGACTCCTTTTAAAGACCCCAATAGACTCCGCATTGACCACCTGACGACCGAGTCCATTCACCACCTTATTTGTGAACCAGTTTCTCCCAATTTCCTTTTTAAATGACGCGTTTCCAGCTTGAATCCGTTACTTCTTGTTCTACCCTGCTAACTAACCTTAAGAACTTTTCCTACATCGCCTATATTGTATCCCTTTATCCACTTAAAAACTTCTATCAGATCGCCTCTTACTCTACGCCTCTCGAGTGAGTGTAAATTTAATAGCTTCAATCTCTTTCATGCACCAAGAATCCACTCAAAGGATAGACGGATATATTTTTGATAGCGTGAAGCCCCTTTACATATATTTCGATCGTGCCCCCTCCTGACTTTAATTCAAGTGTATACAAGTTTATTAACGAAAAGAGGGGGGGGGGGAGGATTACATAGAAGGGGGGGGAATGTACAAAAATCATCAAAAGAACATAGAAACACGGAAATACAGAATTAGGTTGAACAGTTTCTTTAGCACAGTTGACATCCGTATTTCTGCAGCCTTCAGAGGTTGCGGTCGCCTGCTTTGCCTTGCCTCGGAGTTCCCTGTGACTCCGAGCAGCCCTACGAGTGTCCATGCGGGGGGGGGGGGGGGGCAGGGGGGGGGGGCGTTGCTGTCTCATGGCCAATGCCGAAGATACTCTGTGCAGGGTCGCTCACTTTCCCTCTAAGTGGTTCTCTCTCTCTCTCTCTCTCTCTCTCTCTCTCTCTCTCTCTCTCTCTTCTCTCTCTCTCTCTCTCTAATGTCTCTCACGCCTCCGATCTCTCTCTCTCTCTCTCTCTCTCTCTCTCTCTCTATCTCTCGCTCTCTCTCTCTCTCTCTCTCTCTCTCTCTCTCTCTCTCTCTCCTCTCTCTCTCTCTGTCTCTCTTAATTCTCTCATTTCCCTCTTTCTCTCTCTTCTTCTCCCGAATCTCAGTTTTCTTCTCTCTCTCTCTCTCTCTCTCTCTCTCTCTCTCTCTCCTCTCTCTCTCTCTCTCTCTCTTCCTTCCTTCTTCTCCTCTTCTCTTTCTCTCTCTTTTATATTATGTTCCTTCTGTTATATCTTGTTTGTCACGACCCTGCTCCTGCTTTCCTTCTCCTCTCTCTCTCCTCTCTCTCTCCTCTATTTCTCCTCCTCTCCTCTCCCTCTCTTCTGGTCTTCGTTCTACAAGTGAAATTTCGTGTCAGAGAATGTATGGATCCTTCCTTCCTTTTTCTTATCCTCTCCTCTCCTCCTCTCTCCGTGCCTCCTTCCCTTCCTCCTCTCTTCCTCCTCCTCCTCCTCCTCCTCCCTATCTCCTCTCACTCCCCTTCCTTCCTCCATCTTTTCTCCTCATCATCTTTCCAATCGGTGCGTTTTCCTCTATCACATAGAAGGAAGGAGGAGGAGGAGGAGGAGGAGGGAATGAAATAGAAGGAAGGAAAATGGAGAGAGAAGAGAGAGAGAGAGAGAGAGAGAGAGAGAGAGAGAGAGAGAGAGAGAGAGAGAGAGAGAGAGAGAGAGAGAGAGAGAGAGAGAGAGAGAGAGAGAGAGAGGAAGAAATGAATCGTTTATTCAGACCGTATAAAGACTTTACTTGCGAAGGACAGGAACTATTATAATGGCATGAGCTGGATGGGGGGGGGGGGCAATGGGGGGAATAGGGGGAAGGGGGAGATAGAGGGGGGGTGAAAAGGGGGGTGAATGGGGAGATGGGGGGGGCTGAAAAGGGTGGCTAAGGGGTAGAGGGAGATAATTGTAATAGATGGATAGATAGAGAGATCATTGTAATAGATGGATAGGTAGAGAGAGAGATAATTGTAATAGATGGATAGGTAGAGAGAGAGATAATTGTAGTAGATAGATAGATAGAGAGAGAGATAATTGTAATAGATAGATCGATAGAGAGAGAGATAATTGTAATAGATAGATAGATAGAGAGAGATAATTGTAATAGATGGATAGGTAGAGAGAGATAATTGTAATAGATGGATAGATAGAAGAAGATAATTGTAATAGATGGATAGATAGAGAGAGATGATAATTGTAATAGAAGATAAAGAGATAGAGAGAGAGATAATTGTAATAGATGATAGATAGAGAGAAAAAAAAGGGGGGAGATAATTGTAATAGATGGATAGATAGAGAGAGAGATAATTGTAATAGATGATAGATAGAGAGAGATAATTGTAATAGATGGATAGATAGAGAGAGATAATTGTAATAGATGGATAGGTAGAGAGAGAGATAATTGTAATAGATGGATAGATAGATAGAGATAATTGTAATAGATGGATAGATAGAGAGAGAGATAATTGTAATAGATGGATAGATAGAGAGAGAGATAATTGTAATAGATAGATAGATAGAGAGAGATAATTGTAATAGATGGATAGATAGAGAGAGAGATAATTGTAATAGATGGATAGGTAGAGAGAGAGATAATTGTAATAGATAGATAGATAGAGAGAGAGATAATTGTAATAGATGGATAGGTAGAGAGAGATAATTGTAATAGATGGATAGATAGAGAGAGAGATAATTGTAATAGATAGATAGATAGAGAGAGAGATAATTGTAATAGATGGATAGGTAGAGAGAGATAATTGTAATAGATGGATAGATAGAGAGAGAGATAATTGTAATAGATAGATAGATAGAGAGAGAGATAATTGTAATAGATGGATAGATAGAGAGAGATAATTGTAATAGATGGATAGATAGAGAGAGAGATAATTGTAATAGATGGATAGAGAGAGAGAGATAATTGTAATAGATGGATAGATAGAGAGAGATAATTGTAATAGATGGATAGATAGAGAGAGAGAGATAATTGTAATAGATGGATAGATAGAGAGAGAGATAATTGTAATAGATGGATAGATAGAGAGAGATAATTGTAATAGATGGATAGATAGAGAGAGATAATTGTAATAGATAGATAGATAGAGAGAGAGATAATTGTAATAGATAGATAGATAGAGAGAGAGATAATTGTAATAGATAGATAGATAGAGAGAGATAATTGTAATAGATGGATAGATAGAGAGAGATAATTGTAATAGATGGATAGATAGAGAGAGAGATAATTGTAATAGATGGATAGATAGAGAGATAATTGTAATAGATAGATAGAGAGAGAGATAATTGTAATAGATGGATGGATAGATAGAGAGATAATTGTAATAGATGGATAGATAGAGAGAGAGATAATTGTAATAGATAGATAGATAGATAGATAGATAGATAGATAGATAGAGAGAGATAATTGTAATAGATGGATAGATAGAGAGAGAGATAATTGTAATAGATGGATAGATAGAGAGAGAGATAATTGTAATAGATGGATAGATAGAG
>JACEEZ010006414.1:175085-188269 GCA_016584305.1 Chionoecetes opilio | reverse complement strand
TTTTTTTCTCCCTCTCTCTCTCTCCTCTCTCTCCTCTCTCTGCTTTGCTCTCGCTTTTCTCTTCTCGCTCTCGCTCTCTTGGCTCTCTCTCGCCTGCTCTCGCTCTAGCTCTCGCTCTTGCTCTCGTCTCCTCTCGCTCTCGCTCTCGCTCCCCGCTCTCTCTCTCTCTCTCTCTCTCTCTCTCTCTCTCTCTCTCTCTCTCTTTTGGTGCTTCATTTGCCCTGGTTCCTTTGATGTCAGTCGCTCTTCTTTTCCCTTATTCACGTCTCCTCTTTGCATTATTCTCCTCGTTTAGCTCCTGCATTGTGTTCTCTTTCATCATACGGTTTTTGTTCGTTAACATATTATTCTCATCATCTTTTGTTATTATTTTTTTTTTTTTACACCGCATTCATATATTCTCTAATTGTTTCTTCAGTTATAAGTTGCCATTATATTTTCAAGCAATGGGAGACTTCTGTATTCATTGTATTAGGAACTGGCTTGTCTTTTTTAATTATCTTCTGATATATTTTGATATCCATAATAGCAGGGTTTTTATCCTTACTATCATTATTGTTAATATATATACCAGTGCTGTTATTATATATTTTCGTATAACTCGCTAATCCACGCTCAATAATGGCTATCCGATACACACTCGCCGTAAAAGACCCACTCGTTATTAAGCGTTCTTAATTCTTGGGCTATCCTTTACTAAAAATCTGATTGGGAAATTTCACATCTCATCTCTTGATAAAACAGCTTCTAAAAAGTTAGGTGTCCTGTGGCGTCTGCGTCCAATTTTTCTCCCTCCCAGCTGCTTGCTCTCTACAGGGGCCTTATCCGCCCATGTATGGAGAATGTCTTACATGTTTGGGTAGGGTCCACTCATACAGCTCTCCTAAACAGGGTTGAGTCAAAAGCTTTTCGTCTCATCAACTCCCCTACTTTGACTGACTGTCTTCAATCTTTAAATCACCGCTACAATATTGCTTCTCTTGTTAATTTTTACCGTTATTTTCATGCTCACTGCACTTCTGAACTTGCTAACTGCATGCCTCCCCCCCTCCCGCGGCCTTGCTGCACAAGACTTTCTACTCATTCTCGTCCCTATTCTGTCTCTCTTCCTAATGCAAGAGTTAATCAGTATCTTTACTCTTTCATCCCTTTCGCTGGTAAACTTTGGAACTCTCTTCCTGTTTCAATTTTCCACCTTCCTATAACTTAAATATTTTCAAGAGAGAATGACTAGACACCTCCCGAACAAAATTGGCCCACCCCCCTTTCTTTATTATCTTATTGTCTTCTTTATAGGAAACTGGCAACTAAGGAGGCATTGTGTTGATTTTTTTTGTTGTGCCCTTGGCCAGTCCTTTGTGATGGAAAAAAAAAAAAAAAAAAAAATCCCCTATTACGGTGTTTTAGCATTGCCTGTTTTACCGATCACACACACTCCCAACACCTGAAGCCTAACAATCTTATGTATAATAATTTAGTTATATACTGTATGGGTGTCAATTTTTTGTTCATATAATTTTCCTCCTCGATTTGATTAATGTTTGATTAACACGTCGAAGTGATGTATTTCATAGCTACAGCAAAGTGGCGTATTGTATACTAGTTCATAAATTGAAGGATCTTATTTTCCAAATTGAAATACAAAAATATCATGGTTAAAAAAATATGCGAAATTTATTAACTTTGCAAGGATAGAAAATTCATATGTCTAGAAAAGTGTTCAGTCATGAACAGAAGATAAACAAATTGCTGGGAATCCGAAAAAATTTAGAAAAAAATAAAAATTAATCATATATGAACCTTTTGATATTGAAGACAAAATCGTAAAAAATAAAAGTCACTCACATTTTTACCTTCTTATATGTTCATCTATCGAAACAATTACCATTATTATTAATAATATTATTATTAAATTTATTATTAATGTTTCTATTCTTTCGTATAACTGACTTCAGTACAGAAAAAACTATCCATTTTTTCTCATGTTCCCGATGTCCGTGTACATCCACACCCCCCCGCCAAACCGCCCTCGCCCACTCACCCTCCCCCCCCCTTCCGCCCCTCCTGCTGGCTTTTTAAAAGCACTGTATAATGGCCTATTTTCTCCCCCCACCATCCACCGTGTTACTTCTATGCCCTCTTCCCCCCTCCTCCTCTCTCTCTCTCTCTCCTCTCCCCTCTCTCTCTCTTTTTCTCCCCTCTCTTATGGGTCAGCCCGGTCCGAAATTTTGCTCCCCGGTATAAAAATTAGGGCGAGAATGCTAAATTTTTTTTGAGAAGGAAAAGCCTGATTTAAAAAACATTGATAGCATTTGGGGGTGGCAGCTTTATTGAGTTACCCCCCCTTTTCCAAAATGGCCCCCAAAAATACACCCATAATTATGAAATTTTTGGTGGTTTACTGCCCACGTGTAACAGCGATACTGTCTGGCAAAAGACTCGACAAGAATACAGTTTTTGGGATTTATTCGTAGTATAGTTATTCCCCCATGAGGAGCCCGCCCAAAAATCGGTAACTCTTTGGTTTGGGCGATAGAGTACTACATCAGACGGATAATGGCCACGGGTAAAAATATGTCTTCTTGGGCCGTTGGAATGTGACGAAGTCTGATCTATGATCTTGTTGATATCTGTAGACTTTCCCTTTCCCAAAACTTGAGCCCCCTATTTAGTTTTTGTTTTTCCCAAAAAAATCCTTAATGAAACCCAGCATAAAACCATCAACAACTTTCCCTTGTCGCGAAAATATTTCCAGGCCCCCAAAGCTCGGATTTCAGCTTCTGTGCTATTCTCTTGTTAACCCTTAGAAGTTTAACCCCACCAGAAAACTTTAAATGTTTCCAAATTTTTGGGGTCAAGGAGGGGTGGTTAACCTCTTTTGGGGGAAAATTCTTCTTGTTATTCGAAAATTCTTGGGAAAGCTTCTCCTTCAACCTGTGATCAGTATAAATTTATCTGTTACTTTCTTTTCATTCTCTTGCTCCCCTTTGTTCCTAGTGTAATTCCTATAGCATGAAGCGGGTATGTGCCTCTGCGGGAAAATTTCTACGGAGGCTATCATCCCGCCCTCTGCATTTTGACGGCACTCTCTCTATTTTTTTACTCCGTTTTGAAATAGGTAATGTTTTTCCCTGTATTGGAGTCTTTTTGACTTGACCTTTCTACGAAAACGCAGATCGGAGCAAACCTTTATTATGTGTTTATGTTCTGGAAAACTTTTTGGAGGCGTCACTAATACAGAGACTACACATTCACCTCTTTTCTTTTAGATTTTTCCCAAATTCTTTTTTAGGTGAAAAATTTTTACTTTCGATGATGAATAATTGGAAAATTCTTTGTCCCGAGCGTTTTTGAAACGTCTAAAATGGGGACAGGTTCCTGATTTGGGGGTTCAAGTAAGGTTAACCCGGAGGGATGGCTTTGAGGGGCTGACAAAAAGTTCATCTCCGTCGGGTACTGCCCGGTGTATATGCAAGTTTTTTGGGGGGCCTGTGGGGTTTTCCATGTTAACGGACATTCAGGCCTCCTACGTTGAAATTCCCCAAACTACCACACACCGGATTCTGTCCCGGGTTCTTTTTACATCACCAGCTTCAACAATAGCTTCGAGAGGTAGTCTGCTGATTACCTCTCCACTCCCAAAAAAACCCACTTTCTCTGAACGCACGACCTGGGGCCGGTGGTTCCGGAGTGGTGGTTCCTCGAGGGTCTCCAACTTTTGCCAGTCGATCGCCGGTCCCTTCCGCCGATGAAAAACGACACTGAAAAAAAAATTTTTTTTTAAAAATATGTATGTAATTTTATTTTTATATAATATACGTTGGAAAAAAGGGGGAAAAATCCCATAAAGCTGCACGCCCCAAAGCTTAATGTTTTCTAACCCACATTTATCCTTCCTAAAAAAACTATTTCATTCTCGCCCCAATTTTATACCGACCCAACCCCCCCGGCTGATCGCCTATCTCTCTCTCTCTCTTCCCTTTCCTCCTCTCTCTCTTCTTCTCTCTCTCTTCTCTCTCTCTCCTCTCTCTCTCTCTCTCTCTCTCCCTCTTCTCTCTCTCTCTCTCTCTTCTCTCTCCTCTCTTTTTTCTTTTCTCTCATTCTCTTATCATCTCTTCTTTCTAAGTCTTCCCCCATCAAATAGGGTTTTTAACAATTGGTTATTGATAAAAAAAATATAGCTTTTTTTTTTTTGCATTTTTTTTTCGATAGTAGTTTAAAAATTTTGTTTGCTATTTATTTATTGTGTATCTTTATTTTTTTCCCACTTTTTTTTTTTAATACGAGTTTCCTGTTATTCCTCTTCCCTATTTCGTCCTTTAATTTTACTTATTTTTTGCCGTCGTTGCCTGTCCCTTTTTTTTTCTTTTCCCTCTCCTCAATTTCCCTTTTAAACCCAAAAATTTACTTTATCTTCACCTTCTTTTTCCCTTACTTTCGGTGTGGGTTTTCGAAAATAAAAAAAACATTCACAAAAAAAAAAAAAGGAAAAACTGTTCTTTTTTTATCCCATCCGAGTCTCTGCACCGCCCCTTGGGGTTGGGAATTTGCGATTGTACGAACCCCCGGCAAGATTTCCTTTACGTTCAAAGCGCGACACCTGGCGAGGAAATTTTTTCAGGTTAAGCGATGCTTTCTTAAACGTGAATATCCGACATACTTTTGCAAGAATCTTTTTTCGTACGTGAGAATTAAGAGGCGCGCGAAGGTGATAGAAACCTGTCTAATGCGGGGTTTCGGGGAAAGGAAGGGGGCTCAAAACCCTTTATCGAGGGACCCGGGAAAAAAGGGGGGAAGAGAAAACAAAAATGGAATGTGAGGTTTGGAATAAGGGGTTTTCTTGAAGAGTTAATATGGAGACAAAGGGGAGATGTTTAGACAGAGAGGGGGGAGAGTGTGGGGGGAAAGGGTGCGGAGAGTCTGAGGGAAGAAAAGGGGGCTCGTCTTGGGATATTTTTTGCTGTGACCCTCCTTTTCATGTTGTGTGTGTGAGTGTTTGTTTTTTTGGTAGGTGTGTTGTGTGTGTTGTGTGTGTGTGGTGTGTGTTTTTGTATTTGTTCGTGCGTGATGCGTCTTCATATCCCCAACACAATATATTGGAAAGTTTCATATATGTGGTTTATGATTATTTTAAATTTAACCGGTGTCTACCCTCTGGTGTTACTGTCGAATTTTTTTTCATCCTGTTTTTTTTTCTTCGTCCACCCGGATCAAGGGCAGAGGCGGTACATCGGAAGGAATTAGCAGTGTTCCCAATCATAGGAGGGCTGGATAAACCCTTATTCCCATTTTTCCAGTGACGGAAAACACTGCTCCCCTAATGAGAGACCCCAGTGTGTGTTGGGTGTGCGTGTGCGGTGCGGGGGCGTGGTGCGTGGTGCGTGCGTGCGTGCGTGGTGCGTGCGTGTTAGCCAGGTGAGCCTGATTCATTAAGAAAAATTTTGTATCGGTGAATAATAAAAACCAATATTAAAACATACACTTTGAAATAAATACAAAAGGGCAGGTGAGCGTATGCTTGCACCTGTGTATTTTCTTTACTTTTCCCTTTCATCTGAGGCAAACGAAAAACCTTGTGCCCTCGACGCCTTAACACTACATCTAATAACACTACATACTAAACCTCTATAGTTATTACGCCCAACTAAACAGGAATTAAGTGTTCACGGAGAGAGCCACCGACCCCTAACTTCTGATTTTCTTAATTTCTGAGGGGGGAAAAGCAAATCTTTTTTGTTCAATGCCTCAAAACCCAAAATTTCTTCACCTATCTACTCGACAAACCTACCAGATAACTATCCCCTCTTCTTCAATGACACTCAACTGTCTCCTTCTTCTACAATGAACATTCTTAGGACTATCCTTTACTGATAATCTGAACTGGAAATCTCACATCTCATCTCTTTGCTAAACAGCTTCTAAGAGTTAGGTGTCCTGTGGCGTCTGCGTCCTTTTTTTTCTCCCTCCCAATTGCTTGCTCTCTACAAGGGCCTTATCTGCCCATGTATGGAGTATGTCTCACATGTTTGGGGAGGATTCACTCATACAGCGCTCCTAAACAGGGTTGAGTCAAAGCTTTTCGTCTCATCAACTCCTCTCCTCTGACTGACTGTCTTCAATCTTTAAATCACCGCCGCAATGTTGCTTCTCTTGCTCTCTTCTACCGTTATTTTCATGCTCACTACGCTTCTGAACTTGCTAACTGCATGCCTCCCCCCCTCCCGCGGCCTCGCTGCAAAAGACTTTCTACTCATTCTCATCCTATTCTGTCCATCTTCCTAATGCAAGAGTTAATCAGTAGTTTTACTCTTTTATCCCTTTCACTGGTAAACTCTGGAACTCTCTTCCTGTTTCTATTTTTCTACTTTCCTATGACTTAAATTTTTCAAAAGAGGAGTAACAAGACACCTCCCGAAACTAAATTGGCTCACCCCTCTTTTTTATATTATTCTCTTACTGTCTTTCTTTAGGGACTGGCAACTAAGCGGGCTTTGTGTTACCCATTTTTGTTTTGCCCTTGGCCAGTTGTTTGGGATGTAAAAAAAAAAAAAAAAACAACGTACTACTACCAATCAAGTATATACACAGACGACCATCACTTATGTATGTGTGTATGGATGGATGGTACGTGAGTTTGAATGTACGCATCATGCATTTGTACACTTACACCTTTGAGAAGATCCCACATTAGACATTTAGAACCTCAATTTATGATGATGCAGTAAGTTTATATCACAGTAGTGTTAATGAAAGTTTAACCACACGACGAAAACTCCAATTACACCATTTGAGATTTATGTTGAATACTACTACTGCTACAATTACTACTACTATAAACTTTGCTTTATTATCTTTTTAGGAAAACTAATAAAATTTCATATGAGTAATAATAATAGTAGTAACAATAATGATAACAAGGGAAAAAACAACAGCAACATAATAACTCACAGTAACACAGCATGCAAAACGAGACGCATATTAAAGATGTGTTAGGAATTGGGTGGATGCATAGGGATTACAACGAGATTGAATGAAATACAATTGCAGTCCGTTACTGGAGCACAAGATCCCTTAATACCACACTGTATACTGCATGACTACCACACTCTATAAAATATAATGATGAGGAAGCTCGGGTAGCTCATGTAACTCATTTGGTATGACTGCTCATAACAAAGTCGTCAATATCAACCATGAACTTGAATAGCGAAAAAAAACCCACCCGTATACTCTATGAAAAAATATATAATTAAGTTTTGAAATAAAAAGTATTAATGGAAACCGAGGAAACTTGCGCATTAACCAATCTAGTGTTAATTCAATAGGCAACCAGCAAGGGCGGTTCTATTCTTAACAAATTAATTTAATATCCATAGGTATTGGAAGAGATATTTCCCATCCGGCGTAGTAGAAGAGAAATTTCCTGAAATACTCTGACTCTGAATTTTTAAATAGATATGGTAAAACCACACACACACACACACACACACACACACACACACACACACACACACACACACACACACACACACACACACACACACACACACACACACACACACACACACACACACACACACACACACACACACACACACACACACACACAGAGTTTTATATTGCCGTTTACAGAGGGACTGACGCAGGCTCAGAGTCCGGACTAAAGTGCCTCCTTGAAAACGAAATTATGTCTTGTCTAAATATGATGACGCAAATTATATGAGAGGTATCTGTATATAGGTATTCTATAGAAAAGTATCTAGGTACATATGTCTATTACATTTATTTTACCTTTAATGCATCACTAAAATTGTAGTACAGGAACATTAGCTAAAAGGTGGAAATAAATAGTAGAAAGCTTATTTTTTCAGGAGAGCTCCAAAATATTGTCTATATCGCCCTTATGCAAAGTTCTGCAAATTCAATCTCGTGGCATTTTCATAATTCAAAATGGCCGCCATCACAATTAACGATAAAATGAAAAGTACTAGATCACCCCTCCGAGTTCTATAATAAGATTTTTGGGTAATCTTGTTTTTGGTGTGCTGAATACAAGGGAGCCTAAAAAATATTTTGATTGACAAAATTAGCTAAATTAAATAAGGGAAAAAAAAATTTTTTTTTATTATTTTATTTTATAAACCACAACTGTTATGTACTTACTTTTATAATACCCAAACTATTTTTAATTTAAAAAACCCCAATTAAAAACCCAAAATAACCCAACCCTATTTTGGGGAAAATTTAATCGGGGTATCCCCTTCGCCTTGCACATAAAAGAAATGGAATTTTTCAATTTACCCACTGAAACCCAGTGAATTATGGTACACCCCACCCGTCCCTTGAAACAACGACAGACTTTCCAAACCCTACCTTGCACCCGCAGGATCCCATTTTCCAGTCCCTTTCTGGGAGCAACGGGCCCTATCGTATAGTTTGGGAAACAAGTACCCCCTTCGTACCCCCACCCCCCTCATTTAGTGGTATCATTTCCCTGTCATTGCTGAAAGCCTGGTATGTTCTTAGCTAGGGAAACTGGAAGCTGCTGAATTTGGAGGATTGTTTCCAATTTAAAAACCAGTGAGGTAAGGACGCTCTACGTGAATCGGAATTTACAAACTGCGATGCTGTCCAGTGAATTTGACCAGACCCTCCTACAGCCTTTTAGAAACAACTTCCTATGCGTGCTTTCATCTGACTGCTGCAGACGAAAAAAACACTCAAACTGTCCCAATTGTCATCACTATCGAACAGCAAAGGGGCCTTTTTTCCCCCTTGAGTATATGGAAGAACAGTATCACACCCAGTGTTGCATGAAAAAACATCGGGTGTTGTTTGATCTAGAACAAGTTTCCCTGGATTTCACGTTTACAGTACACAGCAAAGGGGTTTTCCGCCACAGAGCATATAAAGATCATTTTTGGGGGGTTTGTGCGCCATCATCACCAGAAAAGTCAATTCATTTCCCCCGACAAGACAGGCGAATTTTTGAGTTGGGGACCATCTTGGGGCAGTTATGAAATCATGGCATTTGAGCAATCACCCGTCAGCATCTCAACACTCTTTTTTGACAATTATACCCACACCCTCATATTTCCCCTTTAAATTTTTTGAATTTTAAATCGGTTTATTCCTGCATACCCATGAATCCCTTTTTTGAGTTGTGGTTTTCATTTCCAACTCAAGACAATGTAGGAAAGGTTCTGTTTGGCTCTCGCGCTTTTTCCGCTTTTTTATTGAGGAACACTGCCATATCCGTCAAACATACTTACTACCTGGCCCATAGTAAACAAAAACAGGGGGATACATACGGGTACACACCGGGTTTGTATGGGGGACAGAGGCCATGGAAAGCTTTGAAGAAGATGTCCCCATCAAGGGAAAAAACGTGCATATCTGGAAGTTCTAGATGGCATTCACTTTGACTTGAGAACCTAGCAAGGACCCTTGTGTTCTTCCTCATGATCCCTTTTACGAATAGGGGGGGTGGCTGTTTGGAAAAACTCTGAAGCAGAATTCCCCATCTCAGAACTCCCCCGGGATCACACATGAAAACCCTCATAAAAAAAATACTGTTCTATTCACCTCAAAACCTCCCCCCATGACCTGTTTTTTTGTCACCACTTGCTGGTCACAGGGTCTTTTCTTTTTTAATTTTACGTCAGATAGGTTTGCCTCTTACAGAAGCACCCTGACACAACATCAAATGCTTGATTGATTTACACTTGCCAGCAAAAACCGCTTGCTAAAAGACCAGACACAGGGTTTCCCCAAAAAAAAATGGAGGTTTCTTTGAGCCATTGGGGAAAGGTCTCTAGTTTTTTAGCATCCGGGCGTATGTAGCCGCGATCTACGTGGGTCAGATTTTTGATGTGGACTGAGTGAAACTTTCCGGGCATCGCATATTGGGGAGCTTTGGGGCATAGCAGCACCCTTTAATTGGGGTGTGCTGTCTGTAATCCTCGCCCGAGCCATACCTCCGGGAAGTCTTCAGCAACCGCATAAATTCTTGTTAAATGTCTGGTCGCTGAATTTCCACCCAAAATTTGTCTTTTTCTTGGGATGCTGAAATACCATGCTCGGTGAAGCCCCGAGTACTGGTTGGAGACAGATATCATTAGACCTTTCATCGGGTCAAGGTAGAGGCGGCAGATTTTGCAATGCAAGGTGGCAGCGCATGGAACGGGGGATCTTTTCATGAGGTAGGGAGATGTAAATCCCAACTCCGTGCGTCTGCTCGGATGAAATCTAATAAGGGCACTTGTTTTAAATTTTCCCCCAAAATTTCCCGTTCGACTTTGGGGGGCGCTCTTTCATGTCATCCATGATCTGTGTGAGCTGTGGGCCATATTATTTTCCACAGAAGCAGTGGCGCATTCTCCACTCAGCAGATCGTGTGTTACGCCTGGGTATGGTGGATTAAAATTACTAGACATCCAGGGTCTCCATAAATTGGCATGATGGCACCGCGACAAAGAGACGCGAAGTGCGCGAGCATAGCAGCCCGGTCATCATAGGGTTTTCGTATTTGGAGCTAACAGTCTTTCCCTAGATTTTCCAAAACCCCCACCACCCACACATACCAAATGACCCAGTATGACATTAGTAGGTAAAACCCCCAAGTCTAATGACAATTTTTTTAGCTGGCCGGGGGTGTTTAAAATTTTAGTTCTTTTATATAGAGGGGTTGATCAACGTAAAAGGCAAACCCAAACCCTGTCTTCAGCTTTTCTGTGCAAACCAAAACAAAAGTATTGGTTTCAGGCTGAGAGGGGGCCTGGGAACGAAGGCAGGATTGAATCTTACTTTCTCTGATTATCTCCCCCCACAGACATTGCTAAAAACCCCTCCTGATGGACATTGACACATAGATACCTAGAGAGAAAAATTGCATCCAGACACATCCAAACATTTGGCAATTTCCCAATAGGGGTGGGGTCCTTTGGGGTTAAGGGGGCCGACAATGATCGACTTGAAACCAAATGTGCTAGGTTTTTTTGTACACTTTTATTGGGGACTTTGCCAAATTGACCTGTTTTGAAAAACAGTCTTCTTTTAAAAAAGGGGGGGTGACGACTGGTTTTTGCTCACCTAGGGGTAAAAACATGCAAACCCCCCATAACATGCCCGTACCCCAAAACCGTGAGGGTTTTTTCATTGTGTCACATTTTCAAAATATAAATTTAAAAAATCACCTTCGAGATCATCAATTGTTATCTGTACAGTGACTTTTAACCCCATAATCCACAAAAAGACAATAATCAATAATCACTAGTTCTCGAGACTCATACTTTTGATTTAATAAAAAAGATTTGTAGCAATATTTGGGGACACAAATGATCGGGGGACACGCAGACATTTTGCCGGTGAAGTGCTGTGCGGGGCGTTTACGCCGACACTCTTTCAGTTTTTTATTTTTTTATACCATCAGTAGTCGTTTCAAAGAGTCAGGCACCCTTGTATCACGTCTTTTCAATTTTGTCATTTGGGGATTCGGTTAAAATAGCTACAGACTTACATCATCTTGTATGTTGAGCTGCCAAAATTGATTGAAACTTTTGTTATGTTTCGGACTCTAATTACTTCAAGGATGGGTTATTCTCTAAGAAAGTATATAGGGTCTGTTTTCCCAAAATCCAAGTCCCCAACAATGTCCTGCCCCGAAAAAATTCCTCCAATTTCTGCCTAGCCTTTTTGGGGGTTTTACCCTCTTTTCCATAAAAATCGTCCATAAAAATCTAAGTTTTGTAAGTGAATATTGACATTCTCATTGTCGCGTTAAATTGCAAAACTTCTGGAAGCCCGGGGTTTTGGCATTGACAGGTCGGCCCCGTTATACCATCACGGGATTCTCGCTTGGAAATTGTTTTTCCGCATAGAAGAGACCTGACATCATGGGGTACTTACTTTTGAGCAATAAAAACTAAACCTTGGATAGCGAAAGTTAACAGCATCTCCAATCATCATGGCACGCCGCTTTTCAATTAAAATTTTTAAAGGGGGATTTTTTAAAAGGGATCATGTGCCCGTACCTGCGGTTGCGGGGATCTTTGTTTCACATTTTAGTCTATTACAGTTTTGCCAATAAGACAAACTTTTTTTAAATTGAAAACTCGAGTCTTTAACGAATTTTTAAATTGATGTGCCCCAATCAGAGTCCAATGGCTCTTTTCCCCTTTTTCCCTTTTTTAAAAATAAAACCATGGTCGAAGTATTCGCGACGAAAATTTACCATGGACTGGGGCTGGGGAAATTTTGACCTCTCCCCTTTAAATACAGACGCAAACCATCTTCTCTTTTTAATGCTGGCCGAGGAGCCCCAAGGGGCCCCTTATCTGGCCTCTGCCGATCTGATGTGATCTGCTTACCGCATGTGGGAAAAACTGCAAAAAACCGGCCATCATGACCACCTGAAAAACGAGAAAATTTTTATTATAATTATTATTATTATTATAGTATACTATTATTATAATTTATGCTAATTATCACTCACTATTATTATAAATATTTAGCAATTACACTTTATGCTAATTATTTTAACTCAAAATGAGCATGGCATGGGTCCACTGTAATAAGTTGCCAGTTATGCCGATTTTGGTATTTTAACCATTTATCGCAAATTGTTATAGCGGCCATCTTCAATTCTGAAAATGAACCAGGTTGAATTTGCAGAACTTTGAAACAGGGGACATGCTTATGTTTTTCTGGAGCCCCCCTGAAAAATCAGTTTTCTACTATTTTTTTTTCTAGGTTTTCGTTAAATGTTACTAATGCTCCTGTACTATTGTTGTTGTATTAAAGGTCGTCGTATACAATGTAAGGTAAAATTTCCATTTTGTATATTGAGTAAATGTATGTGTTTATGGGGTTTCAAATGACAGGAAACAGGGGAGATCAATAGTATTTTTATGGCGGTGTATATGCCCCCGACAGACTGGTAATGGTGATGGTGGTGGTGGTGCAGTGTGTGTTTGCAGCCCAAGGGTGATGCTGATGCCGGAATGCATGGTATGTATGGTGAGGCCCAGCACTATAGGGGAGGGTGGTAATGGGGGATGGTAGTAATTCAGTTAATGGTGTCATGAAATCAAGCTTAATAGTGATGGATATATGACATCACTAACACGGATGGATGGATGGATGATAGATGAATGGTTGGATGAATGGCAGCAGTGTAAAAAACA
>JACEEZ010006414.1:150085-172585 GCA_016584305.1 Chionoecetes opilio | reverse complement strand
TTCCTGTTCTTGCTTTCCCAACTAACTCATATATTAATCTTTTATTCAGTTACAATTTTCCTCCTTTTTTGTTTTTTTTCTTTCTGCCTCACTTTTTTTTCCTCTTCCCTTTCTGTCTATTATCTTGTTTAACATTACCCCCAAACACTCTTCCTTTTTCGTTCTTTTTTTCCAGAAAAAAATAACGTTGCCCTCGGGAATGTCCCTCGAGTCCGCGGCTCAACTAATGTCTTGTTTATGAGACTTCAACCCCATCTCCTTTGCTCTTCCCCTCCTTTTTTTACCTCCTTAGTCCCCTTCCTTCCCTTGCTCCTTCGCCTTCTCTTCCTCATCCTCATTATTGATATACTTCCATCCATTCATTTGCAGTAGCATAATTTGTGTTCCCATTTGTGTTTTCCATACATATTATTATTATTATATTACTATACTTATTATTACTAATACTTATTATTATGTTATTTCCATACTATTTATTCTTTGTTTATAATTATATTCTCCCCATTTTTCTAGATCATGAATTTCACCTCTTTCTTCTGTTTCCTATCTTTTCCCTTTCATTTTTATATTATCCTGCTACATATTCAAGATTTTCCCCCTTCCTTTCCTATCCTTTCTTTCGTTCTCCTTATTTTGTCCTGCTGGCATTCCTCCCCATACCTCCTCAGCCTCACAACTAGAGAGAGAGAGAGAGAGAGAGTCAGGCTGAAGTCACGGCGTATTCTAGCTCCTGACAAATTCCAGCTTTTCCTAAGGAAAACTGGGCCATTTCACTTACAGTCACTCTTCACTTTTCACTCAGAGTTGACCATCTGTCGGTAACGATCTTCTGATCACACAGGGGCTAAAAAATTCAAACAAACAATACCAAAAGACAGAAATAATGAGGTTTTACCTCAACGAATAAGTCTAACTGCCACTCTACTTTAAAATCACACCGGCACGTCTCCTGTAAAAAAACCCGATAGTCACCTATCAAAAACCGATACAGTGACCCCGCGCTCGCCACCCACCCACTTTTGATTTATCTGCCATCGCTGTTCTTTTTTTCCATTTTTTCCTCCCATCCTCTCACTTTAGTACTGTCCCAGCTTCCTGGAGGATCTGCAGAGAGAACGCAACTCTGGGTGAAATAACACCGACCAGCCTCCCGTTTGTATGGACAGTATTCCCTCCCCCTCCCTCCCACCCTCCCTGTCTGACAAGTAAGCACTGCGGAACGTCACCACCTCCACCACTACCACCACAACCCATACCGCCCGCATGCCCTTTGAACTTGAAAGCTGAAACACTACACCCTGACCCACAACCGCTCCTCTGACCCTACCTAAAAAACACGCCACTGCCGTGTACAGTATATTTTCTCTCGCTCTCTCGCTCGTCGCCAATGATACGCAGCCACCATCATGGCTGATAACGACAACACCATCAACGTCGACGCCCTCTCTCACAGAAATATTCTGTGGGCAGGGCAAAGTGGTGTACCAGGCTCCAGTTATTGCTGTGTGCTCATACTCCACTCGCGACAAACACACGCTGTCGTGCAGTCAGCCGGAGTGTCCCAACGCTGTGTGTTGCGATTGTTTCACGGAGGAAACTTTCTGTTGCTCCCGAGCTGCCCAGCTTTAGGACCGCCCGAGGCGTCTTGCGCCCCATCAACCGCGGCCAGTCGCTGACCCATCAGCCCCGTCCCCAGGCCGCTGCCTCCACTTAACCCACCCCGGGCCCAAAACTCCCTGAGGACCAGGTCTTCATAGCAGAGCTGGTCTCCCTTCCACCTGTGGAACTAGGAGAGTTCCTTGGAAGGATTCTGGCCGAAAACGTTTCTCTCAAGCTAGAAAATAAAGACTTCAGGAGGCAGAAAGAGGAGTCGTCGATCTTCGCGCCTTCTTAGCAGACGCCCTGACGAAAGTCGACGGCCCTGCCTCCACCCCATTGCACGCTGACACACCTGTTGTCACTCAGGCGACTAGGGGCCTCCCCAGCAAAATTGACTCTGACTGGGGCGCAGCTTGTGGCGCGATCCTGAACTGAAGGCGTGGTGGGAGTCGGGGAAACCCCGTCCTCTTCATATTATCTCACGGGAAACCCAGCCAGCGGAAGTCCCGGGGGCTCGCCCAACACACCTCACCCCCAGGCCCGCGGTACTCAAGCTCCAGCCGACCTTCCCCGACCAGACCTCCCCGCCAACCTCCCACGGGAGACGCAGCCTCGAAGACCCGCTCCATCCCGACCCCCCCGATCAGGGGAGCCGCCCGCGCCCACAACAAACCGCGGTCATAGTCCCTCTCATCAAAGGAGGCGCCGTTACAGTACTAGCGGCGGAACTATAGACGCGCCCCACAAACTACGACTCCACCACCACTTCACTCCCGTGGGGGACAAAACCTTCCGCATTGTGGAAAGTGCCTTCAGCGAGGTCCACAGAATCACTGCACCGCCATCGTCTGTGAATACTGCGATAAAAGGGTCATACTCGCGACCTTTGCCGTAAACGGCTGGCTGAGGAAAAACGGAGCCAAAGCTGCGAGTATTGTCTGCGTTTAGGACATACTGCAAACAATTGTTTCACTGGAGCAGTTTGAAAGAAAGGCAGGGAACGATTCTTCAGGGCCCTGCCTCACTGAAACGAACCCCTTTCTCCTCACCAATCCTCTCCTCCCCACCCCACTCCACCCATCACAGGCATCACCCACAGGTGCTTACACCATTGCCATACGTGCTGCCGCCTCCCCATACCATCACTAAGGGCAAGGAATGGCACACGCTGGCCTCAAGATCCTGTCTGCCAACGTTCGCGGCTTCAGGACGAATGTCGGCGAGCTAACACACACCGTCCTCAAGAACGAAGCTGACATCGTGGTGGCCGTCGAGACGTTCCTGACTGATGAGTGTGTGACATCATGTGACAGAACCCCGGGGCTATTGTCACTGGATGCGGCGTGATCGAGGCACCGGACAAGGCGGCGGTGTGTAGCAGTGTGTCACCGCGGGGGACTGCAGCTTCATTTTACTGCCTGTCCCGGTCCCCGAGGAGATAGAAGTGATGTTCTTCCGCCTTCTCCTCACAAACAAAAGTGCTGTCTTGTTATGCGCTCTTTCTCGCCCACAATGGCACGGCGCAGCACCCTTAGCCTTCCTCACCGACCAGCTGGACACCATCTTGGCCACCCGCAACTGCCAGAACAGCGTTATCGTGGGCGACCTGAATCAGCACTTGGAGAAAAAGGCCTTCACAGAGTTGACAGTGGTCCATGGGCTCACCAACCCACGTCCCCCTTTCCCCCAAACACACTTTACGAGGTGGCTCTCTGGACCCAGTGCTCACTGATTTTCCTGCAGACTCAGTGCAGTGCACCCAGCTGAACACAAGTTGGCAGCTCTGATCATCATGCAGTGCTCTCCCACATTGGCCTACACCCCGCCAGCGGGGAAAAACATGCCAGCGGTCTTTTGGCTGTGGGATAGAGCTGACTGGCTGGCCCTTTAAAGTGTGTCCTGTCTGACACTGACTGGGCCCCCGGGCGCTCTGCGGTGACGTGGATCACAATGTGGCCACCTTCACCGCCATTCTCCTTGCCGCGCGGGACCAACATGTTCCAATAGAGTGTACGAGGCTGAGCCGCGAGACCAGCCGTGGTTGGGTTTTTCAGGTGTCGCCTTGCCGCGGAGGAAAAATACAGGGCCTGGGTGCCCCTTTAAAGCGCCGCCCCAACAGAGGAACAAGGCCCTGCACCGCGCCACCTGTAAGGCCATGAGCAGAACAGCTTCAGGGGCCAGGAACAGATGGGAAAATGACGTCAGGAGGAAACTAGCCTCCAATCAATTTGACCCCAGCAATTGTGGTCCTTGGGTGAAGGAGAGACAAGGCACCGTCATCCAGGAGAGATCCCCCCCCTCATCACCCCAGCAGGAGACTGGGTGGTAAAAAACCAGGAGAAGGCAGACCTCCCTGGCGACGCACTTCAGAAGGAAGATGACGACACAGGACCCTGAGAGGCAGCCACCTCGCCTTACCCGTATGTGTCACCTGGGGCTGGACGCCCGGTGGTCACGGAGGACATCGTGGCCCGCCTCCTGCGTACCGTCAACACCAAAAAGGCGCCTGGCCTGAGGTGTGAGTCCCTTTCCTGCTCAAGCACTGTGCAGATGACTGATAAGGCCCCTCACGCACATCTTTCAGCAGTGCCTCCAAACGGGCGCCTGGCCAAGCCTGGGGAAGGAGGCTCGTGTCACGCCCCGTACACAAGAAAAAGGAGAGGGACTGATCCAGCCAACTATCGTCCAATCTCGCTCCTGTCAGTTGTCAGCAAAATCTTAGAAAGGATTATTGCAGAGCAACTGACCCGCCACCTAGAGGAGCACACCTGATGTCCCTTAGACAGTACGGGTTTTTGGAAGGGACGCTCCGTCTCGGACCTGCTTCTTCTGCTCTCCAAATCATGGCAGGACTTTCCCCGGACTCTGGCCGCCCATCGCTGGTGATTGCCCCGGACATCGCCGGGGCCTTTGACTGTGTGTTGCACAAGGGCCTCCTGGCAAAGCTTGAAAAGCTCGGTATCACGGGACACCTGCTGACGTTGTTCTCGAGCTTTCCTGCACAGCCGGAGTCTGAGGGTGGTGGTGAATGGGAGCACGTCAGCCACGTACCCGGTGGAGGCTTCCGTTCCACAGGGGTCGGTCCTGGGCCCTTATCCTGTGGAACATTTACTTCAATGACCTCCTCCAAAGCCTCCCCGTAGCGTCTGCCTATGCTGACGACTGCACCGTGTCCCACTCCTACCAGAGAGGAGACTGCGAACGTGATAGATGCCACCAAACCGTCCCAAATTAGTGACATCACGGCCTGGGGAAGGACGGTGGCAAGTCAAGTTTGCTGCCGAGAAGACCCAGGCCATGGTTTTTATCACGTTCGAGGGAGGACCCCAGGCTACTCGAGGGGAAGCTGAAGTTTGGGGGCGATACCCCTTGCCATCAAGGACTCCATCAAAAATCCTGGGGGTGGAGGTTGACTCCAGGCTCCGCTTTGACCGCCACCCGGAGGACAGTGGCACGTCGAGCCTCCCTGAGGGTGACTCTCCTGCGCCGAGTAAGGCACCTGCTCGACGCTGACGGCCTCATGCGGCTGTATAAGGCCCAAGTGAGGCCCGTCATGAAGTACAGTACAGGAACGTCGCCCGCTGCAACAGTGGCAGCAGCAGCAGCGACGACAAAACAACAACAACATCAGCTGCAGCTCCAACAACACCAGCAACAACAACAACAACAACGACTACAGCAGGAGCAGTGGCGGGATGATCCCCGCTCCCAGCTTGACAGCCTGGGGCGCCGGAGGAGAGTCGGTGCCCTCACAGTGCTGCACAAGGCCCAGGTGCAACACTCTTCCCACCTTGCAGGACTTCGGGTCCCGTGGAGGAGGTCAGAGCGCGCTACGAGGACGGTAGCGTCAGGTGATCTCCTCCTCGAGGCCCCGAGGACCCACACCGTGATGGGCCAGCGAGCCCTTACTTGGGCCACGGCGACACTGTGGAACACCTTCACGGTTGAGGTGGATGTCGTGGCCATGAACACCCAGCAGGTGAAGGTGGCGGCCCACAGATGGTGCCGCTCACATCCGCCTTAGTGCCCGTAAGGCGTAACACAGTGTCGTGTCAATAGTGATACATAGTGACACACACACATAGTGACACACATTGACACAGTTTACCTGTAAATAGTGCGCCTGAAAAGTGCCTGTGACGGACAGTGACCCTCAGTCTGTAACATTATATATTTAGTTTATCCTATAAGGCATAGCTTTCAGATAGATGTCCCCGGGACAGGGGACATCTTTAGCTTCTGCCACCCATTGCCTTCAACAACCTCTTTGCTATTTGTAGCCCCATGTAGTACGTATACCATGTCAGTTGTTTAAATAAAAAAAAAAAAACCTCTCCCCACTAAATACCTTCCCCTAAGACCCATACACTTTAAACTCTCATGAACTTTCCCTAACTCCTCATAAACTTTTTCTAAAGGCCAAAACATTTCCGTAAATTTCCCTTACACTTTCCCGAAATACCCTCATGCTTCCCTAAACCCCCCTAATTTTCTTACCAAGATTTCCATAAAGATTCCCTGAATTTTCTTCTCGCTTTATATTTGAATTTCACTTTCTTTGCCCTGAATCCCTTGAACAATTTTTATTTTATTTTCAAGACATTCAAAAGTTTTCCCGAATTATCTTAGAGGCTTTCGGGGTATACCATTTTATTTTCCTCTATTCGCCCATCAAGGACATTCCATTGTTTTCCACAGGCACGTCTCCATCCTCTTTTTCTCATTATCTGAGGCAAATAGAAATGTTTTTTATTTCATTTATATGCATAAATTAAAATCATCGTTTTGCATTTATTATGTCTCCTTATCCTTTATGTATATATTTACAAAAAATTTTTGTTAATTTTGTATTATAGTCTTGCAGGCAATCTTTTTCTTTTATGCTTCATCTTTTCTAAATTACAATAGACAAGAAAATGCAGTAATTTTTCAGCGTGTAAAATCATGAGTGTTTTAGCTATTGTATATTTGGTGTTTATTGTTTCTTTGACAATTTCTCTCATCGCCTCTTTCATACTACTGAAAGCAGAATACTGGTTTGTTTTGTATTATATCATATAATATAGTTCTTTGTTTATTACTGTTGATGCTACACATACCACCACCACCACTGCTTTCTTCCTCTTCCTCTTCCTCGTCCACTTCTACTCAGTGGATACAAATGGGTTATTATACAGTCAACATCTACTACACCTGCCCCACAATACCTCCTCCTCCTACCACACCCGTACATCAACACCTGTTACAACACTCACGTAAATGCCGTTGCTCACACCTGTTCTGTATACCATAGACTGACACAATGTTCTAATTAATTGTACGATAACTACACTTCCCTTATTGTTAGAAAACGAGGTGATAAATAATATAGGTAATTATTAGGAAAGCTCCCGAACTTGACTAGCTTTATAACTTTTATAAAAAAAAATCTTTACATTGCAATAAAAAAGAGTTATTGAAGGAAATGAAAGTGGATTTTAGTATTGGATGAATGTCAAGTGATGAAGCGATAAAAGAGACATCGATGAATGAGTCACTTCATCGCTAGCTGATAAATTAAGGCAAGATATCACTCACTGAGAGAAAAGCTTGACAAAAAGTGGAATGGAGATTGTACGCTACATTTTTTCTCTCTTTAATTATACTATAATTAATTCCAAAAAAAAGCAATTGTTGTAATGTTTCAAATATATGTAATATTTTTACCGTACTAGGATATTTAAATAGAAAGAGACAAAGAGAGACAGAGAGAGAGAAGAGAGAGAGAGAGAGAGGAGAGAGAGAGAGAGAGAGAGAGAGAGAAGAGAGAGAGAGAGAGAAGGAAGAGAAAAAGGAGAAGGAGAGAGAGAGAATATGAAAAGGACAGCAATTCAAAAGAGAAGCGGAATGTGTGATAGGAAGAAAGTTAGTTGAGAGAGACAGAGAGAGAGAAAGGGTAAAGGGATGAGAGGGAGGAAAGGAGAGGGGAAAAGAGAGATGCATGAGAAGAGGCTGAGTTAGCACGGAGGAAAGAGCCCTCACCTAGTATTGATTTTTTTATTATTTTAACATAATACATTGAAGACAAAAGGGGAGTTGGTGTGCCAAAGTCCCGGCTGGGACGCCAAGGACTATCTCTAGCAGTATTATATTTTATTCATGACAATAATTATACAAATAATATTGAAAAAATACAGCAATTCTCTACTATAAACTAATACTAATACACCAGTGATTATTAAATTATACTAACAACTATACGCTAATACACATAATATAAAGAAAGTATACTAATACATTGATACATATATATAAAGAAATTATACTAATGTATAACATTAATCTTATAATACATATGTATAGTCATTATTTTTATTACATGTTTCTATTGCGTTAGTTCCGCTTGCAGCCAGACAGTTACGCCCGATTTGAAGGCGTGCAGGGAAGTGGTGAGGTGCAGGTCGGTCTGGCGCACCAAGGTGTTCCATAGTCAACCATAGCGGGGTAGGAAGGAGCGGAGGTAATGTTCCGTCTTCGCGAAGGGCACAGTCACCTGATGGTCGATGTTGTGGGCCAAACGGGTAGAATGGGAGGGCCTGACCCGTGGGTTGAGGCGCAGCTCTGCTAGTTGTAGGAGTTGCATCCTGTGAGCCTTGTACATGACGCACATGCCTGCCACGTCACGCCGCTGCTGGAGAGGTTGAATGATCTGTGCAGCAGCCTCAGGGGCTTTCAGCCGGGCCAGCCGCTGGGCACTGTCTTGAACCCGGTCAAGGAGGCCGAGGTATGACGGGGGGCAGGAGGACCATGCGAGGGGCGAGTATTCCATCAGGGAGCGGACTTGTGACTTGTAGAGTGTGCCGACTCCCTGAGCGTCCAGGAGGTGCTCGACGCGTCGGATGCAGCTCAGTTTCCAGGCAGCATCCTTGGCGACCTTCTTGACGTGGCTGGTGTATGTGAGGCCAGAGTCGAACTCCACCCCTAGAATGTTGACTGATTCCTGGAGGTGTATTTTTCTGCCTTCCAGGAGAATGGCGTGTTGGTCCCAGTTGACTGCATCTTGCCTGCGGGAGATGAGGACGGCTTGGGTCTTGTCTGGTGCAAAGGTGACTTGCCATCTCTTGCCCCAGGAGGCGATGCTCTGCAGTGCCTGGTTGATGCGAATGACTGTGTTGTGGCGGTCACTCCTCTCACAGGTGAATGTGAGAGTACAGTCATCTGCGTACGCTCCTGCCTCAGGAATCTTATGTTCTTATGAATCAGCTGCAGGATGTCGTTGAAGTAAACGTTCCATAGTAATGGCCCGAGAACACTTCCTTGAGGTACACTGGCTTTGATAGCATTTTCAGAGGAGGTGTGACCATGCACTACCACGCGCAGAGTTCTTTCGTGGAGGTAATCTTGCAGGTGTAACAGGTCACCGCAGATCCCCAGGCTTCTCAGCTTGGTAGTAATGCCCTGATGCCACACCCTATCAAAGGCACCAGCGATGTCAAGGGCGACGATGAAGGTGTCTTCGCCCCGATCTAGGGAGTGGTTCCATGCTGCTGAGTGCAGGAGAAGAAGGTCTGCTGCGGATCTTCCCTGTCGGAAGCCGAATTGCCGTGAATTTAGCAAGCGGTGAGCGTCAAAATTTTTAGTGATTTTGGAGGCAATGATGGACTCAAGAACTTTCCCAACAACGGAAAGGAGGGAAATGGGGCGGTAGTTCTGAGGATCGCCTCTGCTCTTCTTTTTGTGGATAGCACAGACTCTCGCCACTTTCCACTCAGATGGCCACTGCTGAGATGAAAGGCACTCCCGGAAGATGGTAGCATGAGGCACAGCAAGTTGTGAGTGAGGTTTGTGATGAGGGGAACGACCATTTGCACAAGAGAGAGGAGAGAGACTGGTGATTCCCAGGTAGGATTAATCACGGGAAACACGAATTATCTGAGGAAATGTACAAGGTATGGATCCTGTCGGTTCACGCGTACTGCATTACATGTGTATTCTACATGTTCTGTTTTTACTGGTGTCTTGTTACGCCTGTTGATAATAATGATGCTGAAATGATTTAATGTTTTATAAATTATCTATTATTTAATTTTCATATATATAAATTTTTCGTTTTGTTATATTTGAGTAACTTGATTTATTTGTTAAACGAGACGTTTTTTTTTCTTTGTTGATTTTTTGTGTGTGGTTTCTCACACGCACCCCCCACCCCCCCCACCCCCCCCCACCCACCCCACCACCCCCCCCCCCCCCCCCCCCCCCTCCCCCCCCCCCCCCCCCCCCCCCCCCCCCCCACCACACACACACACACACACACACATTTCAATTACACCCTGTTTGCTATTTGATCGTCGAGTCAAGAGTCAAACGGCCAAGGTGGTTTTTAAGAAATTAGGAAGGGATAGTGACACACACACACACACACACACACACACACACACACACACACACACACACACACACACACACACACACACACACACACACACACACTGTCTGGACGGTTTCACTTGGTTAGGGCGTGCGGCACAATTCTGTGGTCCGACGTTCGATCCCCGGCCCCGCTCATACCCGGGGATTTTTCCATTGAGAAATTCGGCCGGTTACTTTCCCTCTTGAGCAGGGGGATGGGGGTGTGTGGTGTGTGAGGTCCCAGCATTACCCTAAGATCGGTAATAAAGAGCTCCAAGTTTGCACCGGGTGGGTGAAACTGGCGATCGCGATTCTGAATCGCGTGGAGAACACCATGGGTGATATGAATGACACACACACACACACACACACACCACACACACACACACACACACACACACACACACACACACACACACACACACACACACACACACACACACACACACACACATACACACACACGCACAAATCATCATCATCTTCTTCATATATCAGACTAAGTGATGCATTACCATTATCAGTATTATCTATGGAGGTGAATCTTCTCCCCTTTGCTCGTGAGGGAGACGAACACTGCCTCTGACAACACGCCAAGGAACACATCATACATTATATTCACAGCAATTACTCAACGCTAACTTATATCATTAAGTCTTAAGTGGGAAATATAACAATAACAAAGCAATAAAGAAGCATTTCATCGTGATTTGTGCCAGTTTGTTGATTAAATGATAAAATTAATTGAGCAGGACACTACTATTCATAGTTTAGAAGTGAGGAGTTATGGTCAAGGGTATGAGCAAGATAATGATATATGGATAATAATAATAATAATGATAATGGATAGTAATAAGATAATGATGATTAGATAGATAATATGATAAATTGATAGACAGATAGGTGATAGATGGGTTGAAGTGTGGTAATAAGAGCGATGGCAAATTCATCATAAATCCTTCCTAAGCCTGGCCAATACATACATTTTACCTGTCGAACTTAAATAACTTATTATTACCGTGGTGATAAGTTTGGGTTTAATAAGTTAATAATAATTTTAATAAGTTTGGGTTTGTGCTAATAAACTCGTGACGAGCAACCTAACTTTGAGAGATAAGGTAAATATAGATTCAGAATATTTCTTAAACATAGTATATACCGGACTCAGAATGTCAAAAGAATGCAATAAAAAAATCAATGAAGCATTAGACGTGAGATGAAAAAAACACCGGCTATTTTGAAATTAACTATACATGGCAGTTAATTTACGAAATATAAGTGTGCTTCTGCATGCAAAAGAAATATACAATATTTTTCTCTCGCTCTCTCTCTCTCTATCTTTTTTTCTTTTTTTTCTCTCTCTCGTCTATCTGCTCTCTCTCGAATATCACTCTCTCTCTCTCTCGCTCTCTCTCTCTCTCTCTTCTCTCTCTCTCTCTCTCTCTCTCTCTCTCTCTCTCTCTCTCTCCTCTCTCTCTCTCTCTCTCTCTCTCTCTCTCTCTCTCTCTCTCTCTCTCTCTCTCTCTCTCTCTCTCTCTCTCTCTCTCTCTCTCTCTCTCTCTCTCTCTCCCATTCACTCGATGCAATGAAAATAACTTTCATTGTTAATTGATGGGGAATATAGTTAAATCCAGACAGAGTGAACTGAGCTGCCAATTAAAAAAAGGAATATGATGGAAGTGGACGAGGAGGAGGAAAGATTGAATGATCGATCATTGTTGAGACGTTGAGCGGAGAACAACACGCCTCATTAAGCGCTGAGGAAGACCCATGATGGAAGACAGGAAGGGGAGGTAGTCCAGCAGCCAACTAGCTTAACCTGGAAGTGGAGTATATACAATGTTTTTGGGTTGATTTGGGTCACTGAGTCCATAAATAATAAGAATCCACTTGTTGACACCCTGTCACCGATGAGCATTTTTTCTAATTTGCATAAAACCAAGATGGCCGCCATTGTTCTACTGACTATACTGTAATTAAGATGTCTCGGCTTCTAGAAGGGATTTTAAAACATTCTAAAAAAAATTTACGGGGCTTTAAGACATTAGTTAAGACATTAATAAATCACAGCTGATGGAAATTATCTTTGAAGAGCTGATCAGAGACACTACCTTCCATCGAGACTACACAATGACCCACACAATCGTCATCACAAGCAGTAATAACACACCTGTTGAAATAAGTTATGGAGGAGTGGTGATCCACCGGGAAGACATGTCTACATCTCATGAAGAGGCAGACTGCATCATTGTTCAACAAGCAGTAACAGTTGCGATTGAATGCAAAGTAGGCGTGTCAGTGATTGCAGATGACACCGACGTCTTCATCCTTCTGCTTCACCACTACTTTGAGCGACAGTTAACCAGTCACATGATCATGGAATCGCCGATTCATGGTAGAACCGTTATTGACATACAAGCTACTAGTAAACAACAGCAGAGCATAGTAGAGTGACTGTTGTCTATGCACGCCCTATCGGGTTGTGATACATGTGCATGCTATTTCGGTATTGGTAAAGTCAGGGTACTGAAAGTACTGCGAGAAGGCTACTCCTTGTCACTTTTGGGTGACATTCATGCATTGTTACCAGATATAACAAGACAGGCATCCAAGTGTGTGGCCGCATTGTATGGACACAAGGACTGTAGCAGTATGTCTGAGGCAAGGAAGAAGTCATGGGCCACAAAGGTTGTATGGACACAAGGACTGTAGCAGTATGTCTGAGGCAAGGAAGAAGTCATGGGCCACAAAGGTTGTATGGACACAAGGACTGTAGCAGTATGTCTGAGGCAAGGAAGAAGTCATGGGCCACAAAGGTTGTATGGACACAAGGACTGTAGCAGTATGTCTGAGGCAAGGAAGAAGTCATGGGCCACAAAGGTTGTATGGACACAAGGACTGTAGCAGTATGTCTGAGGCAAGGAAGAAGTCATGGGCCACAAAGGTTGGAAAGGCCACCACAGCCATACCAAAGCTGAAGTCTCTACCTCCCACAACAGAAGCATTTCTGGAAAATGTCAAACGGGCACACCTGCAGGCAGCTGTGTGGAAACACGCTTTGGATCTAGACCCTCCCTCGCTAGATCCAACAGAACATGGATGCGTTCGTGACGACAGCTCCAAGACTATGTTGCCTAAATCGATACATGAAGATGTGTCCCTTGCTCCACAAGAGATTTTGAAACTGATTCGCTGCACTTGTGAAAATGAAAGATCTTGCAAATCAGGAAGATGTGGATGTGTGAGCGGTAAACTACCGTGCACTGTATGTTGCGGATGTCATGCTGAGGACTGTCATAATGAACTGACTAAATGTGTTGTAGCCTCTGATGCAGATGACGACGATGACAATTAGACATAAAGGTATTAATGCAACACAAGACAAATGAGAGGAACATCATGTCGATAACTGTGTACAATGTCATGTACTATACACTCTAATATCGCAGTAGTTAAAGGAGGAGAAATGTGAACGATTTATTTATGCGCCATGGCTTGCTCAGCATAGACACTACTAGAACATTATGCCTTTTCAGTCACTTTATTTTATATAATGGATATCTGGCCCGGTATTTATAATAAGGCTATTTGATTCCCATAAGGTTCGACCAAAGACTACTCTATACTGGACTTGCTACTCGTGCCCCGCGCCAACCCGCCCATGACCAGTGGAGGCCAGTTTTGCGATTCCTGCCATTTTAGAACATCACCCCTATTTCCCTTCCTAAGGTTTATCAGTATATATGATATACCGTTATCTTCGTAACTGTTTGTTCTATAATATTATCAAATAAAAAACAGTAAAATACACTAAAGAAATGCCATTATGAGAGAGTGAAGAAATATGAATGACCTCAATATATACCTAAACTCTTCGCCATTTAATATTTTGCGAGAAAACATTTTAGATGCTAGCAATAGAAAGAAGCGGATTTTCATTAGCTTTCCATTGATATATTTAGTTTTCTGATCAATGAATTACCACCATGCCTAAATTAGCGTTAACTAAAAAAATAACATTATCAATCGTATCGGCAAGTAAAAAAGTGTTCCATGAATACAGTAGACTATGGCATATCAGTATAAATGATACACTGTTATCTTCATGAATGTTTGTTCTATAATATTTTCAAATAAAAAATGTGAAATACACTAAAGAAATTCCATTATGAGACTCTGAAGAAATATGCATGAACTTATATTCACTTAAACTCATCGCAATTTGATATTTTGCGTGAAGACTTTTTACATGCAACATATCAATAGAAGCGGAATTTAATTAGGTTTCCATTGCTATATTTTATTTTCTGGTAAATGAATTAGAACCATGCATAAATTAGCGTTAACTAAATAAATAACATCATCCATCGGGTAATTATCTCGATAGATGATGTTATTTTTGTAGTTAACGCTAATTTATGCATGGTTATGATTAATTTATCAGAAAACGAAATATAGCAATGGAAAGCTAATGAAACTCCGCTTCTTTCCATTGCTAGCATCTAAAATGTTTTCTCGCAAAATATTAAATGGCGATGAGTTTAAGTGAATATTAAGTTCATGCATATTTCTTAACTCTTTCATAATGGCATTTCTTTATTGCATTTTGCTGTTTTTTATTTGATAATAATATAGAACAAACATTTGCGAAGATAACGGTATATCATATATACTGATAAACCATAGGAAGGGAAAAGGGAGTGATGTTCGAAAATGGCAGGAATCGCAAAACTGGCCTCCACTGGAAATAGCCCAAAATGAGTAGCAAGTCCAGTATAGAGTAGTCTTTGGTTCGACATAACATAAAGTTGCCCATAAGATCTCTATGTTATGGAGCAAATTTCCGCCATAGCTATGGGTCTAGCAGTTCCTGCTGACATAACTTCCCGCTAAACGTAGCATTGACATTACCCTAAAATGTCTCTTAGATCATGAAATAACACTTGAAATCAGTAAAATATGAGCAGTAAATTATGTGAGAACCTTACGAACTGAAAATAAAGCAATATTAAAGGATTAATTCATATATACGTGTAAATAAGATCCCGTAGAAAAGTTTTACGCGGGAACGATGCAAACACTTGTCTCTCCTCCCTATAAATAATATGTTGTATCTCCACAAGTAATGGTAGAAGGGTGACGGAAGGAAACACAACAGGTAAACCACGTAGTACAGAAGGGGAAAGGGGCAAAAGCCAGGGAGGGAGTGATGACCAGGCAGATACGGCAGTATACATATAGCTGGGTAGATATACTGCCGTATCTGTAGCTACGTATACTGCCGTATCTCTGCCTGATCATCACTTCCTCCCTGGCTATTGTTTCTTTCTCCTCCTTTACTACATGGTTTAACTTGTGTGTATCCTTCCGTCACCCTTCCGCCATTACATTTGGAAATTTGATGTTATTTGGTAAATTTCTAGCGTTTGCCCATACTCTCCCCCTTGCCCCAAACAAGCTTGGGGACCTGTGGGAATGCGGGGTTTGAGGGTGGGTACTAAATAATGCGTCGAAAACACGTATTTTTAGAGTTGTGTAGGAGTCAAAATTACCTATATCTAAGGTACTTTTCCCTAGATATGGGAAATTTACCTAACCTTCAAGCTCCGAGATTACAAGGCCCCCCTCGTAATCTAACCTAACCTAAGCAAATTAAGCCTAACCTCCTAGCGAGGGGCTCTGCCCCCCTCGACCCCCGATAATCTATCCTAACTTAGTGATAATCACCGGATAATCTAACCTAACCTAATGGGGCCCCTCGACACCCCGGTAACCAAATTTTGTTTTATCTTACTTCTTAATGGGAGGGGTGGGGGAGGGTGGGGGGGCTCGATTTTTCCGGTCATTCTGTTTGTCAGGATCGTCAGCAGGTCCCACACGTTTCTTGACTGAAGAAATTCAGTCATTCTTCCTAGATCTAGGGAATTTTTACGCCACTAACCTAACTCAATAACTATGTGGGTTTCAACGCCACATTTTGTACCCCAGCCAATATCCCGCATACCCCCAAGGTGCCCAAACTTGTTTTGGGGAGAGGGGGAGTATGGGCAAACACTACAATAATGCCTGTTATTTATAGGGAGGAGAAAGACAAGTGTTTACGTGCGTCTCACTCTTCTTCCTCTTGTGACCTGCATCGCCTCTGCTTTTCTTCCCTTGCCGCGGACACTTTCCAATGAGGATTTGGCTTTAGTTAGAAGGTTAAAACGTGGAGTTAGGTTAGGTTAGTGAATCTAAAGGTGGAGTTAGGTTAGTGAATCTAAAGGTGGAGTTAGGTTACTTAATTTCATGTCATATGCGCTTCTTACTAAAAACATTTGATATCTCCAAAAGTAATGATTTGCGACAGAAACTCATTGAGAGTTTCTTAGAATCCATTAAGGTAACCAGAAAGCACACTCCCAATTGTGTAGGTAATTCTGGTCCTAGTGTAAAAAATTTACCTTGTTTCTAAGTATTACATTTTTGTTTTTCCGGAAGTAGTATCTCCACTACGTGCTGAAGCTGAAATGATAGCCCTCCAGAAGGTAGATATGACTGCGTAGGTAAAACAAATCTTTACCTTCATTTCTGCAAAAAACGAGCTAAATTTATTATAAACATATCAATACTAAAGAGAAAATAACAATGCCTTCGAAAAATGTTGTCAAATAAACAATGAAAACCCTTCATTCATCCTTTTCATCTATTAGTAGAAGTGGAACTGTCGTCGAAAATTTCCGTCGGCGAGACTTCTCGGTTGTCTCGCACATAATTTGGGTACACGAGAGTACTACTACCATGGACGGCCTTGAGCAAGCATTTTCCCTGTCCACTCCAGCTGCTCCATGGTCATCACTGCAGCAGCTGCACTGCTCAGTGCTTGCTGCATCTTGCCAGTGGCGAGGAAACAATCATAATGTTATTATAATTTTCATTCCCGCTGTCAGTGTATGGTTCCTTTTTTATTTACTCTGGAGGAATGCATTCACGAGAGTGACATACATAATTCCCTCATGGTTCAGCCGATACCTCTTGACAAGTTCCTTGTCACTTAGTTCGCCGAGAACGTCTCTTCTGACACGAAAATGCCTTGGTTGGCGCTGGCGGAAGAGTTGTTGAGCTGCCATGTTGACGGCTTATGTCAACATAAGGATCCTTATCCTCCGGACATCCCCTAGCGCTTATGGGCAACTTTATGGGAAAACACGAGCACTTATGGAATTTTCGGTGACTTATGGCGAACTTCGCCATTTTGTCTGCTTATGGGAAACCCATAAGCTATTATAAATACGGGCCCTGAAATTAGTTTACTTTATGACCTGGTGTCTGTCAACTTAAATATATTCTAACGTATACGTCAATGACAAACTACTAATATTATATTGAAGGTGTTCAATGATATTGTCACCATTTAGATCAATCAAGCATGTCATTCAAAAGTACAGCAAAATGTTAACAGATTGACAACGGCCATATTGGAATATGCAAATGAAGCTAATATATTAAAATTAAAATATAAGATGTATTATATGGGACACCTATTTTTTCAAAACACTAAAACAAATCATTTAAAATGTATCCAAAATTGTATCCTGAATGTGGTGACATAAAACCGGTCTCCCGAGAGGTTTGACGGCGGCCATCTTGGATTTACGCAAATGAAGGATTTGTCAAATCATAATTTAAGTTATTCCATTGGGTTCCTAATGTCTTAAAGCCCAGTTAAAACATTTTAGATTGGTTTAAAATCCCTTCAAGAAGCCGAGATATCTTAATTATAGTATATTCAATAGAACACTGGTGGCCATCTTGGTTTTATGGCGGGCGGGCGGGCGTAAGAGAGAGAGAAAAAAAAATGTAACTGTCAGGTTGTCAGAAATGCTTTGGTAGGGGGGGGGGGGTCACAAGCCTTTCAAAATTATTTGGAGGGGTCGCAGGCCAAAAAGTTTGGGAACCTATGCCTTAGATAAGCATTATTTATGGTAAAATACACTACTGCAAATGCCAATAGGCAACTCCTGCCTACTCTAGACTCGTTCTGACATCATGGCGCCAGAATAGGAATTTCAGGTCGGACTTTGGCAGACCTCTTTGTCATGACTTTGATTCACCCATGGTCTTGTCCACGCGAGTCAAACTCGAGATCGCCAGTTTCACCCACCCGGTGCGAGCTTGGAGCTCATTATTACCGATCTTAGTGTAATGCTGGGACCTCACACGCAACACACACCCATCCCCTTGCTCAAGGGGGATAGTAACCGCCCGAATTTCTCATTGGAAAACTCCCCGGGTAAAATCCCCGGGTGTGTGTGTGTGTGTGTGTATGTGTGTGTGAGTGTGAGTGTGAGTGTGAGTGTGTGTGTGTGTGTGTGTGTGTGTGTGTGTGTGTGTGTGTGTGTGTGTGTGTGTGTGTGTGTGTGAACTGATGGGAGGAAGGAACTAAGGAAATATGGAAAGCTGATAAGATTATGCCTATATTTGTTTTTGTTGAAGGAAGAAACCAACGTGTTATTGATATCTGATTTGTCTGTCTGAGTTCATTGTGGCGCTATATTTCTTCATGTATTTTTTTTTTTTTTTTCAGTTTTTTCTTATGTATATATAATGTAAATATACCCGAAGACGTTGTACAATCCTGATATTTCCTAAGTTTTGTACAAATATTTGCTGTAAGTTCGACATCCCCATTGAATAAAGTTAGGACGTAAATAAACGTCATTTACTTGAATAAAGTAAAGGGACGTGGTACCACTTTTTGATGCAAAATGAAAGAAAATCGCTTATTAAGTTATCACCAGTACCCGTACCTACATCATATGGCAACACTCAGGAATTTCGAATTTCATATTCCCATTCCCGGGCCATTTATACCAATTTAAATGCCGCGCCGCCACACGTGGACAACAAGTGCATAATAGTGACGTTACGCGCTGTCCGATAATATGCTTACTTTGTTCGTAGGCCTTATGCTTATTTTTTTACGAATATGTTTAGGTCTTGAATGGCACCTCATAAATTAGCCAATTGGCAACATGACGCTCACAGTGGCCAGTGGCCTGAGGCAGTATAACCCACATTCCCACATTCAGGTGACCCATTCCCACAGACCCACATTCGAAGGCGTTTTTCTCAAAAATTATTTTTTTTGTTTAAAGTATTATTGTTCCGTTATTTCTTATTTGATTTTTGTCACTCTGGTCTTATTTTCTTTATTATTTTATGCTCTACGTCATGAATATATTATTTCCTCTTTAACATTTATTTTTAGTAATTGAATAATTTTTTTATATGAATTTTCGGTATGTTAAATTTTCAGCTATTTCACTGCGACATATATCAGACACTAAAATCCTTAAAGGAAAACTGTCTTTTTAAGCTTTAAAGTAACTACCTCAGCATTAAAATTTAGGAGCTCATGTCAATACAGTTACTAGTTATTTTGCAGTAATGATTTTACTGAGAAACGCACATTTAGGCTATTTCGGCCAAAAAATTATTATTAAAAATTCTTATTTTTTTTTAATAAATACAAATTTGGACATCATACATGTTTTACTACAGGTATTGTTCAGTAAACATTTCTTTGCATTCGGATCAAAACTAATAATTTGGGTGTAAAAGTGCATACGGTTTCCTTAAGGTCATTATTTTCTTTAATTTAATACCCTTGGCCGTTCCCCTCCCCTCCTAATTTGTGGATAATTTATTTCGTTCACACTCGCGGATACTTCAGGGAAAGTTAATCCCTCTCTACATTTATTATTCAGTTTAGCATATGTACCTGCTTTTATTATGTCTCTTTCTCTATTATTTTTCCTTCAATCCTTCCGTTAGTTTTCTTTCCTCAACCTTCTTTCCATCGTATTCTTTCTTTTCTTCATTGATTTATTTTTACATATCCATCCTATACCTACTTATCAAACACTCTACATTCTATAATACATCTCTTTCCTTTTCTTTCTTTTTACAAATAAGTTAAATTTTATTGCATTACTTGTTTTGTGTCCAATCCATTACTTTTACTTATTAGTGAAGTTATTTGTGTTTCCTTCGTTCGCCTTTCGATTTGTGTTTCAATCTTTATCAATCCTTTCTTCTTCATACCCTTTACATGCGCTCATCCTTTCCTTTAAGGACTTTTTAGCCTTCCAGCGAGATCAATGGAGCTTTAGCTTTGCAATACTTTGATGGATTGCACTCTATATAATCAGAGTCCTGGAGGTGACGCAGAGCAGAAACACGACATGTAGCGGGCGTAAGGCAAAGCTAAAACATTACAGAGAAACTCCAATAGCCATCCTTTTCTTCCCAGTTTGACCCGACCATTTACAGCTCTTACCTGCAACCAATCAACAGGTGAGCTTTTAATAATGAGTCTAATTATTGATAATTACGAGTAACGTCAGTATTTATTGTTCTACGTAATTAGAACACTTAATGGCCTTTAGTAAATTGTGCAGTTGAATTTTGTTTTGTAGGAGGGTAAATAATAGTAATATGTCTTATGGTGGTGTAATATTTTGTGTTGTGAGCTGACGAAGGACCTGCCGTGTTATGGAAGAGGGGCGATGCTCATCACCTAATTCAATTTTCCAGTTTTTTTCTACTAGTTTTTCTTCGTGGCTACAATTTGTGGAGGAATGTTGATAAATTATTTATTTTTCTTCTTATTTTATGGGATTTTTTTCCTGTGCCTTTGGGCTGTTCGTATCCTATGTTTATTTTTTTCTCTCTCTCTTCAAATAATGCCACATATTCAATATGTCTCGCTAAGAATTTACTACATTTAGCTATACGAGTGTACGTAACACACACACACACACACCGCACACACACACACACACACACACACTATGGGTCTCACTACTGGGTAAACACATGGGTATACACTACTGGGTCTCCGTAGTGTAAGGGTTAGCACGCTCGGCTTACAACCGAGAAGTCCCGGGTTCGATCCCCGGGCGGAGCGAAGACAGACGGGCGGTCTTCTTAAAAAACCCGAGCCCCTGTTCACCCAGTAGTGAATGGGTACCGGTGTTAGCCGGGGGTTTGTGACCCACCTCCCGGGGAGGTGGCTTCGGCCAACACTAAGAACTAAGGATGAATGATTAAAAAATGTTGATATGGAGACGGGGCCATACGAGCGTTGCTCTTGCCCTGTAAAAAAAATACAACTAGATGAATTACTATCATTAACACCACCATTAACCAGTAAAGCATAAGCAAAAGACATTTTTTTCGTGACAAACTGTTTTTTCCCCCTCGGGCAACACCTGCGGAGAGGAAACTAACTTTACGGGGATAATAGTGTTACCTGGCCGCTCTGGGCCTTGGATGCCCCACCTGTATCAGCCTGCCCTGGGGACACTCCTGAGGGTTTCTTTATTTTTCGTTCGTTTGGTAGCGGCAATGGTGGTGGTGGTGGTGGTGATGATGGTGGTGTTAGTGGTGGTGGTGGAGGATAAAATATATATATATATATATATATATATATATATATATATATATATTATATATATATATATATATATATAATATATATATATATATATATATATATATATATATATAGAAATATATATAATATATATATATATATAATATAGATATATATGATATATAGATATATAGTATATATATATATAGTGATATATATATATATATATATATATATATATCCTCCACCACCACCACCACCACCTAACACCACCATCACCACCACCACCACCACCACCACCATTGCCGCTACCAAACCAACGAAAAATAAAGAAACCTCAGGAGTGTCCCCAGTGCAGGCTGATACAGGTGGGGCATCCAAGGCCCAGAGCGGCCAGGTAACACTATTATCCCTGTAAAGTTAGTTTCCTCTCCGCAGGTGTTGCCCGAGGGGGAAAAAAACAGTTTGTCACGAAAAAAATGTCTTTTGCTTTTGCTTTACTGGTTAATGGTGGTGTTAATGATAGTATAGCAGTAGTAGTAGTAGTAGTAGTAGTAGTAGTAGTAGTAGTAGTAGTAGTAGCAGTAGCAGTATCAACAGCAATAAAAGTGATAGTAGTGTAAGTATGTGTATAAATAAAATAGTAACAATGATCGTTGCATCATATATTGGTAAGTTGAATAATAAGAGCAATGCAAGTGTACAGTCTGCTGCAATGTTTTATACCTGAACGATAACAAAATACCTGGTAAAAATAATACAAATTAAACTGCTATTTTGCGTATTGCCTCCAATTTTGTGCAAAACCCTTTGCATTAAAAGTGTTAATTTAAAAAGGTATAAAATCCAGTATCTGATTCATGGCGCTAAAAATATCTAACACAAACACTCACAAAAGCGAATAATTTAATGAAAAAAGAAATACAAACATATAATCAATGGGGTTCAAGGAACTGCAACTGTACCAAAGAAATATCAGCGAAATACAAATGGAAAAACTCCATACATTTCTCAACATAAATTTTAGCATTTCATCAATATCAGGAATATTATCTTCTGACTGGGCATCCAATTTTGATCAACCCCTCCTGCTT
>JACEEZ010006414.1:115085-142585 GCA_016584305.1 Chionoecetes opilio | reverse complement strand
CTCCTGTGGTACTGCCAAAAATATTTATATCCTAACCTCATCCTCATTTCACAGCGTCACTTTGCGTACCCTTTTTACCATAAGTAACAGGGAACAGATCACTAACCTTATCGTAGTGTCTAAATGTACCACTATCGGCATGCTCCCTCATCATCCTACTCTGGCAATACAATACTGTTCCTTCCTAACTATACTTCGAATCTGCCTTATGGATAAGTGACAAATGAAATCAATATCATCCTTCTCAGTTCCACATTGGCCAAAACATCTGCCGTTTCATTTGGGGAATGCCAAAATGAGAGGGTATCCAGTGGAACGTGACCTTAAAGCTTTTCATAAGGGTTTTACATAAAGACACTATCTCTACATACACAGGCCTCCGACTATTAAGAGAATCTAAAGCTGCCCTACTATCCACAAATATATACACATCCTTGCCTTTGTCTGCACCGACAAAAAGCAGCATAAATACCATACAGTTCAGCCTGAGTAGATGAAATACCATCGACAATCGAAGAGTTTCAGTACTCTCACATTTCTCCTGACATCCGTCATAGTCCCACATCAGTATACCACAACCCGCCCCCCATCTTCACTCACCGAAAACCCTCACAAAAAACATGTATAGCATTATCCTTGGGAGACAATCAACCATATGGCAGTACCAAGCCCTCAGATAGCCCCGGAATAAAATCGTATTTCTTTATAGATAAAGGTTCAACTACCCCCCTCGCTCTCGCCTCCTCCCAGGGAGGGAGGGGATTGGTGTTCAAACTGTAAAGGACAACACAAATGTGCAACCTTGTACTTAACCAGGTGTTCCTTAACATTCCTTACAAAGGGTGATTTACTCCTCCTAATGCATTCGATCCCTCACAACATCCGATTGGCCACTCGGTCTAACATATTTTACAACACTTTAACATTTGATCCTGTATCCTGTCACATACAGTAGGTAAATTCAATTCCAAGCGCATTGCATCAATCATAGCATTTCGTTGACACCCGAATAAAATCCTCATTGCCTCATTTTGCAACAGTTCGATTCTGTTTCACCCAGTCATTCCCAAAACAGACAAGCATGTTGGGGCATAGTCAATTATCGACCGAACAGTACTGATATACATCATACGTAGGATTGGTACCCAACACCACTTCCTGATGGGACAAGCACGCAGTGGCACTAGTCTGCCCGACAAAAGGCCTCAATATGTCGTAATTCAGCATTCTTTGCAGTCTTATTATAACCTACATACATACCCAAGTACTTGTATGCTTGTACTCTTTCAAGTACCTTACCATTTAATGTCAGTGCAATATTTCTGTGGCTCCTACACTGATATTTTGTCTTAGAGAGAGAGAGAGAGAGAGAGAGAGAGAGAGAGAGAAAAGAGAGAGGAAGGAGAGAGAGAAGAGAGAGAGAGAGAGAGTTTTGTATTTATAACTTTTTCAAATATATTTACTCTGCTTTAGAATGGATATGTATGATGGCCTTAAAGTATTATATACAATTATCTTTATATACATATTTTGTGGATGAACTTATACATTACTGAAGTGTAAGTTTCTTTAGTGTTTTCATCATATATTTTAACAGTTGTGTTGGAAATGGCGGTGGTAGCTGTGAAGGTGATAGTTGTCTTGTGATAGATGGAGAGATAATATAATCCAGGTAATAATCATATTTCAAAAAAAGTGTGTAAATTATCCACCGACTGCCATCTCAATTGATGGAAGGTGGTTTTGTTCCCCCCCCCCCCCCCCCCTTGGGATGGAAGAGGTGTTATTCGCTCACCGCAGGGAGAGTAGGAATGTATTGTATATATATATATATATATATATATATATATATATATATATAATATATATATATATATATATATATATCTCTCTCTCTCCCCTCTCCTCTCCCCTCTCTCTCTCTCTCTCTCCCCTCTCTCTCTCTCTCTCTCTCTCTCTCTCTCTCTATCTATCTATCTATCTATCTATCTATCTATCTATCTATCTATCTATCTATCTATCTATCTATCTATCTATCTATCTATCTCTATCTATCTATCTATCTATCTATCTATCTATCTATAATTATAATAATAATGGGTATTACTTAAGGTAATTTAAGTAAATTATAAGTATTAGGATATGATAAATGAACATTCTCAGTGGTATTAACCATTTGCACTTTATATTATCACCTAAACTAGAACGACTGGTTATACGATAATATTTATCATTTATCATTCGTCAATGATAATATTTTCACAACCTAGGGTTTGACACGTAGATATTTATCCGTGATTCAGTACACTTCTAGATTCTCACAGAGCAACATCTCTTGCTTATCTTCACTGATTAAATCGAGAAGAATTGTATATGCATGTTGAATATAATATGTGTAAAACCATAGGACGTGTTAAAAATTCAGCACAGTGATAAATATCAGCGCCGCGTCTGTTAAGCCTGATAGCTTCCCTGACGCCTCAGATAAAAACACACCGCCTCAGTCCTTCACCTCCGGCCTGATTACGGCCTGGCCACTCCGACCACCTAAGCAGGCAGTATTGATAAGCCTTCAACCCAATTCAACCCTCCTATCCACTGATAAGTATCTTAGTTAGTTCTAACTTGGGTATTTTGTCGGGATGAGATAGACAAGATAAGATAAGATTTTCATCCTATCTAGACACTTTGCAAGTACCAACTACAAGGTTATTGACTATACAAAGCGCCGCCACGTCAGCATGAACTAGGCGGACTCGAACCGCTGACCGAATGCACAGGGACGCTGCACATTGGGAACTCACGTCTATGAGATAGACAAGGGTTACCTGAAGGTAACCCTTGAAGGTGAACTGAAATGAAATATATGTTTCGACATAAAATTTCCACTACAAGTAAATATCTATATAAATCACCATCTTATTTTTATCGTCAATGTAAACACAAATTCACTAATCATACATGAACACAGCTATTTAATAAGAATAACAAGGGAAAAATAGGCGAACAAAAATATGAACATAAGGAATACCATCGCCTCACATTTAATTATCGACATTGATTTAACACACACAACCTCAATCAAATTATTTAAGACCACCGCATAATTTATAATACCTGAACTATACGATACTTCAACATACCACATAATATATTTACTACATTACCTTATTCTACCACACGTTGCCTTGCCTATACACCTAGTTCATCATGCCCACACAATGCAATGACGTGGAAACCCGATACCACGGCGGAACGTGATACTGGACTCCCCATAGAGAGGATCCGCGGATGTAAATAAACACTGATTCATCACCGCCTCTCGATTCTCAAGTGTTTGTACGCCGATATCGATAACAAATTATGTGATAAAGGTGTCACCATCGTCTCATCTCACCAAATTTTTATCCCTATTATTTTACGTTCTTTATACGTCCGCCAAAAAATGTATACGGTCAGTAGGTAATAATAATAGTAATAGCAATAACATTAATATTTATAATTACAATAATGATAATAACGATAATACTAATACTAATAACGATAGCGATAGTAATATTTATAGTAATGGTGATAATAGTATAATAATAGTAATAATAATGATGATAATGACAATAATGATGATATCGATAACAATTCTAATAATAATGATAATGACAATAATACATAGTATTTAATGATAATAAGAATAAGAATAATAAGGTGTAAAAATATAAAGGAATAGTGAAACCAGGCACAGCGGCACCGCATAGTCTTCCGCCATACCTTTCATTGGCACCCATCGGCCTTCCCTGGCATCACCTACAATATACACAAGACCATGAAAATAACTTAACTTTTGAATTAAATTTTTGGAGGTTTGAGGGTATTTATCTCCTACCTGAACTCAGTCTCATGTGTTTACCTTTTTTATATCGGTCATTTGTTTTATAGATACACCTGAATAGAGTAAATTATAGCTATATTTGAATCAATTCATATAGGAACCAGTATATTCAATAAAGTGGATGATTATTGAGAACGAATATTGGCGTTGTTCAGAGGCTTGACAAGATAATTAACAATATAAGTGTATTTTATTCGTCATGAAAAGTTGTACAGTAATGCAACAATTTGAGGGTATCAATAATGCAATCAAAGTTTAGTTTATTAGAATTTTTTTTAAATTTCATTCCTATAGTCTTGGTGAAGGTATGTGCTCTCGGACCGCTTTTGTTTTACTCGTGTCTTTTTTAAATGTATTCTCAGGGCATTCGAATTGCACTGAGAGTGTTGTAAGCGATGTGCTTTAGTCATTGTTGTTGTTATTAGTGTACTTATTGATCTCGTAATGTTGATATAATATTTTCATTATTACCATTATTACAGTTATTATAATTATTATTAATATCATTATAATTTTTACTATTACCATTCGGTATAATGGTATGCTATATGAAAACATTGAAATCAGTTACAACTAATACTTGGTAAAATAAATTACATTTTAGTTTTGATACGCAATTCAAAAATAAATAGACAATAAAGCTGAAATTGCATGAACGTTAAACAAAAACATAGTCGCAACGGATAAGGTCCCAATTCACCAGATAACTTTTTTTTCCAAAACGGCGTAATATAAATCTTTCTGTCAGTGTCAAAATCTGTTGTGTTGGTCCTTTCGTGTTTTAATCGACAAATCGACAGTGAAAGTTTTTTTTTATGAACAAGCAAATACAGAATATAAAAACTAGACAAAGGTATTAAAGTTGATAAAGGGCCACAGAGCAAGAAGAAAATACAAATAAGGATATCAAGAAACCAGATCAAAAGAAAGATAAATAAAAACAAGGTGATAAATGCCATGGAAAGAACAGAAAAACATTGAATACGATGGAATATAAAGGATAAAAACAAGACAAAGGTTGTAAATAGGATGCAGTATAACATAAAAAAAAGTAACTTAAAAGGAGACAAAGAAGACAAAGGGGTAGATAACAAAGGGGTGGGGAGATAACAAGTGCCAGACAGAATCCTTCATAATTGACGCGGCACCACATACTTTGCTTCACCAGATCCGTTTGATTATCTTCTGTAGATATTTATTTTAATAATATACTGTATATATTTACTCTACCCGAACGTAAGGGAGGGACGGAGGGACCTGGTGAATAAAGGGGAGAGAAGAGAAGGAGATATGAGGCGGAGAAAGTGGTTGATAGGGAAGAGGTTTCAAGAGAATAATAAACAAGAAAATGCGATTGAAAGGACGAGAAATATACATATATATTTTTACTTGAAGGGAAAAATTCATTTGAGAATGGAAAGCGGAGTATAAAAGAAAAAAATAACGAAAAGGAAATTATAGAAAACTGGAAAAACACTCAATTTCATTAGGAACAAACGAAAAAGAATCAATAAATACATTTAAGCCGATAGTGAATCATAAATGGAAAGGGACACAACTTGACCCATACCCTTGACCAATATCAAATCCACTTTGTAACCAATGCTGACCTTTGACACTGTTGAATACCCCTAACTCGAATAGGCCTAAGTATCATAAGAACATAAGAAAATAAGGAAGCTACAAGAGGCCGCGAGACCTACACGAGGATCCATCCTATCTAATTTTCCTTACCAGTAACCAGCCGAGCTATCTTACTGTAGGGAGACATAGAGCTGTGTCTGCCCTCCCTGGATCTGAATGCCAATGAACCCAAATCCTTATCAGATCCTTATCTAAGAAGGAGGGAGACAAGGGAGGAAATGTTGTGAAAGAAGAGAAAGGAGAAGAGGTTAAGAGGAAAGTGGAGATTGAAGAAGAGGATGAAGGAACAAATGGTGTAGATAAAAAAATTAGGAAGAGATCCAAGGAGACGACAAAACAGGAAATACAAAATAATATGGATACAAGGTAGAGTGGAAGGTGATATTGGGAAAATATGAGATATTTTTTACAGGATTAAGGGATGAAATGATAAGATGAAAAGAAGGCAGGAGTTATTTGAAGAAAATGGTGGAAGAAGACAGAATACGAAATAAGCACTATAGAAGATAGATACTAAAGATAGCAGATGCCGGTATCGATAAAGAGGATGGAACGGGACAATAATGAAATCAAGGGAAGAGAAGATGGAATGAAAGAAAGATAGAAAGGATATAGTAGATGTGATTCTTCATATTCAAATAATGAAAATGGAATGAAGTAGCGAAATGAGGGGTGGAAGAAAAATAAAGAAGTGATGGAGAGAGAAAATTAATGCAAGGGAGAGAATGAGGCCAGGAAGTGAAATGGTGTAGGGGGGAAGGGAGAGAACACTTAAATGGAGGGAGGAAGCCTGGTGTCTAATTTATGTTTCTGTGTGTAAAGATGTCGAGGCGTCAGTCAAACGTGTCAAGATTTGATGGGAGTGCCGCCACCAAGAGGGTGTTTAGTTGCTTCGGTTGTCTGTGCAAGAGAGAGAGAGGAAGAGAAGAGAGAGAGAGAGTAGAGAGAGAGAGAGAGAGAGAGAAGAAGAGAGAGAGAGAGAGAGAGAGAGAGAGAGAGAGTAGAGAGAGAGAGAGAGATGAGAAGAGAGTAGCGAGAGAGGGAGAGAAGAGAGAGAGATAGAGATGAGAGAGAGAGAGAGAGAAGAGAGAGAGAGAGAGAGAGAGAGAGAGAAGAGGAGGGAGAAGGAGAGGAGAGAATTTCATCCTATCTAGACCTTTGCAAGTACCAAACTACAATGTTATTGCTATACAAAGCGCCGCCACGCCAACACGCCAAGCACGAACTAGTGCGGACTCGAACCGTTTGTCCGAATGCACAGGGACGCTGCACATTGCGAGCAGAGAGAAGAGAGGAAGAGAGAGAGAGAGAGAGAGAGAGAGAGAGAGAGAGAGAAAAAAAATATATTCCTTGCTACATGTCTCTTGTGTGATGTTAATAATTTGATAACGTGTAAATGATGACAGATGGTCATGCAAAGACTATTACTTTGTCCGAATGTAAGGACAAGAAATAGCTGTCTCTATATTTATGTTCAGACACAGCTTTTGGTTACTGACCATTGCGCCATGTAAACGTGGTACATTTATGGGGTTTTATTCAGTATAATTATAAAAGTAAAAGCTAGTCATCGTTGTGAGGAGTTGGAATACGAAAATAGTTTACCTAACACATATTTAAGTCGTACAAAAAACAAAAAAAATATTTAGAAAGTATGAAAACATAATGCCGGTTTTCAAACAAAATAGTATTGCAATCTCCTATACATAAGAACTATTGGGAAGTCATTAAAACACAAGGCATTCGGGGGGTTCCAGGAAGCTACAGGGTGGCGCACAAAGCTTCACTCCGCTAGAGACTCTCACTGACTTACCCTGTTTGTGCCTGGTGTCTCAGCTTGTCTTGGCCCAAAGAGGTTCATCCCTCAGTGTGGTATTACCTGGAGTGCTAGGGGCCCTGTTATGTTGTGTGTGTAGGAGGGGGGTTGTATGCATAGTTTTATTTTCCATGTAAGGGGCCCTGTATATCCATTTTTATTACTTCTATTACCAGAATGTGTCCTGCCTCCCCCTCCCTCCCTCTCTCTTGCTCTTTCTCTCTCTCTTTCTATTTCATCCCAGAGGTGCGGCGGGAGATCTGCCTCGCGTGACCCGCTGTCGAATAAGGGGTCTCCGGGCGGAAGGAGGCTGCATTGCCAGGCTACCCTGACACTGCGTCTTCCCCAATCAATGTTTGGCCATAAACTGTCCTGATATTGACCTCGCAAGGCTTGGCATAGACACTGGCGGGAATGTGCCTGTCGGGGAAGCATAAACAAACTAGGGAGGATAAGAGAAGATATCCTTTTTCTGCTCCTTTACCTGATTTTCCTCCTGAACCTCTTTTAGCTTTCTCTCTCTCTCTCTCTCTCTCTCTCTCTCTCTCTCTCTCTCTCTCTCTCTCTCTCTCTCTCTCTCTCTCTCTCTCTCTCTCTCTCTCTCTCTCTCTCTCTCTCTCTCTCTCTTCTCTTGATGCTGCTACTCTGGCAATATTGGCAACTGAAGAAGACTCAAGGAGCTCCCTCTATTGACTGCAGGTGGGAGTTATGATGTAGTGGCGGAGGCGGAGTATTAGTGGCTTGATAATAGTGGTGATCGAAGGATAATCGCCGTGGTGGTGGTGGCGGGGCTAACAAAAGTTGAGTGGTGGTGGTGATAGTGGTGGTAAATGAGGCGGAACAATGTGGTGATGATATTGGTGGTGAAGGAGGCGGAACAATGTGGTGGTGGAGGAGGCGCATCTGTAAATTGTGTCGGGGAAAGAAGCTGACGGTGAGAGGAGAATATTAGCTGTGATGTCGGGATGTTGGCGAGGCTCCTGGCGGCTTCATTAGTGGGCCGCATCAGCACGTGTAATACACGCAGGAGAATGGGCTCTTTTATTTTATTTTATTATTAAGGAGTGACAAGTACAGCGGGATTGTGGCGCCATCTACACGCCCTTGTATTTATTGTCTCACTCTTCTGCCATTATTGCCACCAGACATATTGGCGCTACTTCAAGGCTAAGTGCGGCGGCCGTGACCCCTTAAAACTATTTCACTTCAGTTTTATTATTAATCACACACATTATTTTAGCCACAGCATCCTTCTCTTCATCTACAGATTTTGCTACAGTCATTTTCTACAAATATTCCAGCCCCCTTTTTCCCCTTGGCTCGTCTCTTCCCCAAGACTATTTATCTCCTACCTGAACTCAGTCTCATGTGTTTACCTTTTTTATATCGGTCATTTGTTTTATAGATACACCTGAATAGAGTAAATTATAGCTATATTTGAATCAATTCATATAGGAACCAGTATATTCAATTAAGTGGATGATTATTGAGAACGAATATTGGCGTTGTTCAGAGGCTTGACAAGATAATTAACAATATAAGTGTATTTTATTCGTCATGAAAAGTTGTACAGTAATGCAACAATTAATGGTAATGAATGTTTTATGATTTTGTATTTATTTTAAAGTCGATGACATGTATCCGTAAAGCCATGGAATGTTTACTTTTCTGTTAAGAATGATCAGAGGAAAGCGGAAAGGTTGTGCCCATGTCAACCCGTCTGAGGAAACACAACAGGACTCGGGGAGGCAAATAAATTAGAGAGACACTTGTGTTGAAGGTCCAGTGTTACATGGCTTGTGTTTCCCTTTCTCTTCTATCTCTCTCTCTCTCTCTCTCTCTCTCTGTCTCTCTCTCTCTCTCTCTCTCTCTCTCTCTCTTCTCTCTCTCTCTTTCTCTTTCTCTTTCTCTCTGTCTCTGTCTCTGTCTCTCTCTCTCACTTTCTCATTCTCTGTATCTCTCTATATCTCTTTCTCTCTCTCTATCTCTTTTTTTTTCTTTCTCTCTCTCTCTCTCTCTCTCTCTCTCTCTCTCTCTTTTCTCTCTTTCTCTTCTCTTCGTCTTCTCTCTCTCTTCTCTCTCTCTCTTCTCTCTCTCTCTCTCTCTCTCTCTCTCTCTCTCTCTCTCTCTCTCTCTTCTCTCTCTCTCTCTCTCTCTCTCTCTCTCTCTAGCTCTCGCTCTCGCTCTCCGCTCTCTCTCTCTCTCTGCTCTCGCTCTCGCTCTCGCTCTCGCTCTCGCTCTCGCTCTCTCTCTCTCTCTCTCTCTCTCTCTCTCTCTCTCTCTCTCTCTCTCTCTCTCTCTCTCTCTCTCTCTCTCAAAGTAACAGTAAATGTATCTGATGTCTTAAAGTAAAGCATTTCGGTGCTCTGCAATGTTAGCCTACCTACCCAACCAGAGAGAGAAAGAAAATTAAAACAGCTCCGTACCCAGTCACTGTTTTAATGAATCATATACATTTTTACCTCACTTTACACTCATAAAATATGAGGGGAAAGATGAAGAGGGTTGTAATTCGAGATATAGATGTGAGGTAAAAAGGTGTGAAAGAAGAGGTAAAGGAGGAAGATGAAGAGAAAGGAGTAGAATTCAAAGGCATATGTGGAGCAAAAGCTATATAGATAATATTTTTGTCATCATTAAAAATATATTTTGTATCTTATATGTTTACAAGTGTCTTGATGTATGTTGCTCTTTCCCTATTTTGTCAATATTATTATTAGGAAAAACTAATTACTCTTCCTATACATATTGAGGCTGTATGAAATTACACCACACTCCACCCCACACAAACACAACACACAATGATCGCACGCAACGTAACATCGGCGCGCGCAATGCTGGCCGCACCTACACCAACCACAACACAACACAAAATACAACACACCACACCCAGTCACGACAAACAAACACACCACACACACCAAAAACAGACAGATCAACAACACACACACACAACAACAAGGTAACACAACACGTACACAGGACACAAAGAAAAGGATAGAATCAAACACATGGACAAAACACATAGACTAATACTTTCACATTAAAACAATACACATATGTACAACGACACTACGATAAGGCAACAGTAACCACCACACACATATAATTACGACAAAACGAATTACGTCACCAATGACATATTACTATGAAATTACACACACACCACACACACACACACACACACACACACACACACACACACCACGCACACACACACACACCACGCACGCACACACACCACGCACCACAGCACGCACGCACCACCACCACCACACACGCACGCACACACCCACGCACACACCACACACACACACACACACACACACACACACACACACACACACACACACACACACACACACACAACACACACACACACACACACACACACACACACACACACACACGGGGAACTCCGTAGTGTAAGAGGGGAACTCCGTAGTGTAAGGAATAGCACGCTCGGCTCACAGCCGAGAAGTCCCGGGTTCGATCCCCGGGCGGAGCGAAGACAGACGAGCGGTCTTCTTAAAACCCAAGCCCCTGTCCACCCAGCAGGGAATGGGTACCGGATGTTAGCCGGGGGCTTGTGACCCGCCTCCCGGGGTGGTGGCTTTCCCCAACACTAACCACTAAGCAGGAATGATTAAATAAATGTTGCTATGGAGACGGGGCCATACGAGCTGTGTTACGTCTTACTGGCACTAAGGCGGATGTAAGCGGCACCATCTGTGGGCCACCACTTTCACCTGCTGGGTGTTCATGGCCACGACATCCACCTCAACCGTGAAGGTGTTCCACAGTGTCGCCGTGGCCCAAGTAAAGGCTCGCTGGCCCATCACGGTGTGGGTCCTCGGGGCCTCGAGGAGGAGATCACCTGACGCTACCGTCCTCGTAGCGCGCTCTGACCTCCACGGAACCCGAGGTCCTGCAAGGTGGGAAGAGTGTTGCACCTGGGCCTTGTGCAACACTGTGAGGGCACCGACTCTCCTCCGGTGCCCCAGGCTGTCAAGCTGGGAGCTGGGATCATCCCGCCACTGCTCCTGCTGTAGTCGTTGTTGTTGTTGTTGTTGCTGGTGTTGGAGCTGCAGCTGATGTTGTTGTTGTCGTCGCTGCTGCTGCTGCCACTGTTGCCGCGGGCGACGTTCCCTGTTATATTGGTCGTCGGTTGGGTGTATGAGGCGCTCAGCACGCCTCTGCACTTTGTCCAGCAGTGACAGGTGGCACTGGGCACTACTCATCCAGGTGGTGAGAGGACTGTACTCCATGACGGGCCTCACTTGGGCCTTATACAGCCGCATGAGGCCGTCAGCGTCGAGCAGGTGCCTTACTCGGCGCAGAAGAGTCACCCTCAGGGAGGCTCGACGTGCCACTGTCTCCAGGTGGCGGTCAAAGCGGAGCCTGGAGTCAACCTCCATCCCCAGGATGTTGATGGAGTCCTTGATGGCAAGGGTATCGTCCCCAAATTTCAGCTTCCCCTCGAGTAGCCTGGGGTCCTCCCTCGAACCTGATATAACCATGGCCTGGGTCTTCTCGGCAGCAAAATTGACTTGCCACCGTCTTCCCCAGGCCGTGATGTCACCAAGTTGACGGTTGGTGGCATCTATCACGTTCGCAGTCTCCTCTCTGGTGTAGGAGTGGGACACGGTGCAGTCGTCAGCATAGGCAGACGCCACAGGGAGGCTTTGGAGGAGGTCATTGAAGTAAATGTTCCACAGGATGGGGCCCAGGACCGATCCCTGTGGAACGGAAGCCTCCACCGGGTACGTGGCTGACGTGCTCCCATTCACCACCACCCTCAGACTCCGGCTGTGCAGGTAGCTCGAGAACAACGTCAGCAGGTGTCCCGTGATGCCGAGCTGTTCAAGCTTTGCCAGGAGACCCTTGTGCCACACACAGTCAAAGGCCCCGGCGATGTCTAGGGCAATCACCAGCGATGGGCGGCCAGAGTCCAGGGAGTCCTGCCATGATTTGGAGAGCAGGAGAAGCAGGTCCGAGGCGGAGCGTCCCTTCTTAAACCCGTACTGTCTAGGGGACATCAGGTGGTGCTCCTCTAGGTGGCGGGTCAGTTGCTCTGCAATAATCCTTTCTAAGATCTTGCTGACAACTGACAGGAGCGAGATTGGACGATAGTTGGCTGGATCAGTCCTCTCCTTTTTCTTGTGTACGGGCGTGACACGAGCCTCCTTCCACAGGCTTGGCCAGGCGCCCGTTTGGAGGCACTGCTGAAAGATGTGTGTGAGGGGCCTTATCAGCTCATCTGCACAGTGCTTGAGCAGGAAGGGACTCACACCATCAGGCCCAGGCGCCTTTTTGGTGTTGACGGTACGCAGGAGGCGGGCCACGATGTCCTCCGTGACCACCGGGCTGTGCAGGCCCAGGTGACACATACGGGTGAGGCGAGGTGGCTGCCTCTCAGGGTCCTGTGTCGTCATCTTCCTGCTGAAGTGCGTCGCCAGGAGGTCTCTCTCTCTCTCTCTCTCTCTCTCTCTCTCTCTCTCTCTCTCTCTCTCTCTCTCGTCTCTGTCTCTGCTTCTCTCTTTCTCTTCTCTTCTCTTCTCTCTCTCTCTCTCTCTCTCTCTCTCTCCTGTCTCTGCTCTGTCTCTGTCTCTCCTCTCTTTCTCTCTCTCTCTTCTCTCTCCTTTCTCTCTCTCTCTTCTCTCTCTCATCTCTCTCCTCTCTCTCTCTCTCTCTCTCTCTCTCTCTCTCTCTCTCTCTCTCTCTCTCTCTCTCTCTCTCTCTCTCTCTCTCTCTCTTTCTTTGAAGTATTTTGAAGGTTTTTCATCCTCATAAGCTTTCATGAGAGGTTTAAATTATTTTATTTTTTTTCATTTTAGATCTCTGGAAATGAAGATGTTTTTGAGAGTCTTCGAGTCTGGCTTTCGTGTTTTATGTTTTTTATTGGAGTGCATAGTTTATGGAGAGAGAGAGAGAGAGAGAGAGAGAGAGAGAGAGAGAGAGAGAGAAGAGAGAGAGAGAGAGAGAGAGAGAGAGAGAGAGAGATACCATCAGCGCAGGTGTGCCTCAGGGAAGCTGCCTCGGCCCCTTGCTCTGGAACATTTACATCAATGACTTGCTGCACCTCATCCCTAGGACGAGGGTTGCCGCGGATGACATCACCCTGATCCAGAGCTACCGCTTAGAGGAGGAAACTGCTACCAAGTCCCAGCTAACGAAAGGTTAAACCACATTGCAGCCTCGGGTAGCATGTGGTAAGTGAAGTTTGCTTCCCAGAAAACGCAGCATCTCAACGTCCCCAGGTTGGGTGCAGCTCTACGCCTTAAATTCAACGGGGACACACTGACACTGCAGGACGAAGTGGAGGTACTGGGGGTTACCTACGACCGTAGGTTGACCTTCAGAACCCACATTGAGCGGCCCGCCACAGTGGCTTCAGGGAAGCTGGCATATCTGAGGAGGATGTCGTGGTTTATCGACGGTAGGGAGCTAGACATTTTCAAGGCGTAGGCTCCTCCCTGTAGTACGCGTGCCTCGCGTGGGGTGGCACGGCCAATAAATACCTCGCCCTCTTGGACAAGGTACAGATCCGAGCGGTGAGGATAATAAAGGACAGCAATGCCGGACAAGAGCCACATCTCACCACCCTCCAACACCGACGTGACGTGGCGGGACTCCCCGTGGTGTTCAAGGTGCATGTGAAGCGTGTGAGTCACCTTCAGGCGTTGTGGCAACCATATCGCCTAGCCCCGGTCACCACTCGTGCTTTCGCCCTGGCTCCTTGAAAACTGTTACAGCCCCGCTGCCGTACGTGGCACCACAAGCGCCAGTTCACAAACACTTATAGCAGTTGGTGGAATACCCTGATATGATCACAAACAGACTTTGACGGTGCGAGTGTCCAGGAATTTAAATTGATGGTAAATAACTGGTTGCTGGGCAGAGCTGAGTTATAGTGATTAGTGACTATTATAAGGACCAGAGTCAGGCTTTAAGAGAGGCAGCAATAAGAATGTAGCCTTTAGTGTGTAAGTTACTATACTCTAATGTAAGGTTGACTGGAACTTCTAGGTAAACTGTTAACTAGTATAAATGAAAAAAAAGTGAGAAGAGATAGAGAGATAGAAAGAGAGAGAGAGAGAGAGAGAGAGAGAGAGAGAGAGAGGAGAGAGAGAGAGGAGAGAGAGAGAGAGAGAGAGAGAGAGAGAGAGAGAGAGAGAGAGAGAGAGAGAGAGAGAGAGAGAGAGAGAGAGAGAGAGAGAGAGAGAGAACTACGATAATATTTAAAGTCACTTCAGTCTATTTACATCTCGAATACAACAGTTCAAGTTTGCTTTCCAGCGTGAAAGTGGTGAAGTGGTAAGGGAGCAGCACGATCCTAACAATGCTTGGATCTGTTAAAATTGCTAAATAGATAAGTGTAAGAAGAAGGGTGGATGAAGCCCAGACATCCAGACATAAGACAAGAGATGGAACGGAGGTGGGGCCGTGAAAGAGAGAGAGAGAGAGAGAGAGAGAGAGGAGAGAGAGAAGAGAGAGAGAGAGGAGAGAGGAGAGAGAAGAGCCGAGAGAGAGAGAGAGAGAGAGAGAGAGAGAGAGAGAGAGAGAGAGAGAGAGAGAGAGAGAGAAGATAAGATACTTTGATCCTCTCTAGACACTTTGCAAGTACCAACTACAAGGTTATTGACTATACAAAGCGCCACCACGCCAGGACGAACTTTGTTGGCTCGAACCGCTGACCGAATGCAGGGACGCTACACGTTAGCCCGCAGCTCTACCAACCAAGCCACCCTGACGGGTAGAGAGAGAGAGAGAGAGAGAGAGAGAGAGAGAGAGAGAGAGAGAGAGAGAGAGAGAGAGAGAGAGAGAGAGAGAGAGAGAGAGAGAGAGAGACTGTCAATGCAATGTTCATAAATCAATCTTGTCCTCTCTCGTATTCGCAGAGTTAAACTTGTCGCAATCACGGGTTGAAACTGAGGGACCGGAGCGCGTCAACGGGTTTAGAACTTGTCGAAGGAGTGATTGTGACATGGATGGATCCGTGGCTGTGGGAGTATAGAGTTGAAAGAGAAGAAATATAATGTTTTGCCTTAGATAAAAACTGCACATAAACCTGTAATAAAATACGTTTTCAAATTGAAGTAAATAATATTGATTCACTCGTCGATATTAACAGACAGGATGGATGGATTTCTTATGTTCGATGAAGATGCTAAAAAACAAAATTAAGAGAAAAAAATCGAGGTTCTCAGTGCAGTGGGTGACGAGAGAAGGATGGAAATAAAAAGAGAGAGGGAAGAGAGAGAGAGAGAGAGAGAGAGAGAGAGAGAGAGAGAGAGAGAGAGAGAGAGAGAGAGAGAGAGAGAGAGAGAGAGAGAGAGAGAGAGAGATAACGAGAGAGAGAGAGAGGTAACGAGAGAGAGAGAGAGGTAACGAGAGAGAGAGAGGTAACGAGAGAGAGAGCAGAGAGAGAGAGAGAGAGAGATGAGAGAGAGAGAGAGAGAGAGGAGAGAGAGATAACGAGAGAGAGAGAGAGAGAGAGAGAGAGAGAGAGAGAGAGAGAGAGAGAGAGAGAGAGAGAGAGAGAGAGAGAGAGAGAGGCTTGTAAAGAGCTTAACCATCCATAAAAAAATTGGATCTGATTGAAATACTACACAGAAAATATGTTCATATGCCTAAAATTGGGGAAGTGGAGAAGGAAAAAAGAAAATCATAAACCTAAAACCTTAAAAAAGTCTTAATAAACAGTAAACCCATAACATTAACATGGGTCAAGAATAAGGAATAAAACTGCCTCATTCAGTAACTTTCCTTCCATCCCTCTCTTTATCATTTCTGTCTTTACTCTCCATTGTTATTCAACGTTATTTCCCTCCCTCCCTACATCCCTTCTTCCCTCCCTCCATCCCTCCTTCCCTCTCTCCCTCCTATGCCAGTTCTTTGTTTTTTCCTTTTATCAGTTTTTTACTTTTCTCTCATTTTTTCATGGTAATGGTTGGTGGGAAAGTAATGAGATTCATAGAGATTAATGGGTCTGTTGCTTCAATTAATTTTCAACGTGTGCCCAGACAACCGTGTGTGTGTGTGGGTGATGAAGAAGTGTGAGTCGACTGAGCAAAAACTATAATGATTCTTTGATATAGCAATGTTGTCGTTATATCTTTTTTATGTATGGGGTGGGGAAAGGAGGGGAATATGAGGGAGCGGATTTAGTACCCCGTCTTTTTATAGCTCTTGTTGTCTATTTGTTTTTTCTCTTTTTCTCTTTAATTTATTTTCTCGTATTTTCATTCACATATTATTTTGTGTTAACTACTCATCTGCGCGAATATATATATATACACACACACACACACACACACACACACACACACACACACACACACACACACACACACACACACACACACACACACACACACACACACACACACACACACACACACACACACACACACACACACACACACACACACACACACACACACACACACACACACACACACACACACACACACACACACACACACACACACACACACTTCTAATTATAACAGCCTACTTACTTTCGTGTGTGTGTGTGTGGGTGTGTGAAATTGAGAGAAGTGCCGTCTTTAATCTCCTTGTGAACCTAAATGAGGCAGCGTGCATTGCTTGGCGTAAAAAACTCTTCATTAATAGCTCATTTAACCACCAATGCAGCGTAAACAAGAGAGAGAGAGCGAGCGAGAGAGGGGGGGGGGGGGATAACCCCCATGTGTCACTGCGCCTAGGAGTACCGCTAACACAAACAGACATCCCCATCAGGAGGCATTCAGCTCAAGTAACTCGAGTGCAAATAGGTGGCCTGCTGTTCCTCTTCGTTATTTTCTTAAATGTTCACCTCATATTTCTGCATTTTCCTGACCGTTCTTTTTACCTCTTCCTCTAAGCATAACTCTAGCTGCGAAATGGGACTAACTGTTGACTGCCCTCTACTCGAAAAAGGCTGAATTCATTTATGCATCGTTGACATTCTATTTTATTTGTTTGTGTTTTATATTTGTTATATCAAGGTCATGTGCTTCAAGCGTGTCTATTTTGTCTTTTTCCTTATTGCACCGTTATGGTTTGTCTGCAGTGCTAGATGTATATGTTGACCGTGTGTTGTTATGTTATGGAATAAATATTCAGGTAGGTTTTCTATTTATCGGTGAGTGATGCAAAAGGAACATATTTTTGCTTTTCATAAATGCTGTCATGTTTATTTATTTAATTTCCTTTTACTTAGACCTAATTGTAGCGGAGATCTTTTTGTCTTTATACTTGTAGCTCATTCCTCTAGTTCAGCTGTATCTAAGACAAACAGCAGATTTTTGTTCAGCTGTAGTAAATGTTTCATGTACTTCATTTCATACTTTTTAGCTGAATGTGAAAAGAATCATGTGCTATACGAGATTATTATGGCCATCTCATCCTTTTTAGAAGGAGTAATTTTTTACACACGTGACCTCGTTAAAAAATAAATGTTGTACTATAAAAAAATTATTCATGAGTAAATATTTGGGTATTATTATTTTGAACACTGTATTCATCTAGTTGTATTCATCTAGTTGTATTTTACAAGGCCTGAGCTTAACTCGTAAGGCCCCGTCTCCATATCAACCTTCTTATCATTCATCCTTAGTGCTTAGTGTTGGCCGGAGCCACCACCCCGGGAAGCAGGTCATAAACCCCCGGCTAACACCCGGTACCCATTCACTGCTGGGTGGACAGGGGCTCGGATTTTAAGAAAACAGCCCATCTCTCTCCGCTCTGCCCGGGGATCGAACCCTGGACTTCTCGGTTGTGAACTGACTACGCTACGGAGTACCACACGGAGGTGTGTGTGTGTGTGTGTGTGTGTGTGTGTGTGTGTGTGTGTGTGTGTGTGTGTGTGTGTGTGTGTGTGGTGTTGTGTGGTGTTGTGTGTGTTGTAGATATTAATGTATGTGATGTGTGTATTTGTGTGTGTGTAATGTTGTGTGTGTGATTGGTGTTTGTGTGTGGTGTTGTGTGTGTGTGTTGTGTGTTGTGTTGTGTGTGTGTGTGTGTGTGTGGCCTTCGTGTGTGTGTGTGTGTGTGTGTGTTGTGTGTGTTGTGTGTGTGTCGTGTGTGTGTGTTCCGTGTGTGTGTGTGTGTGTGTGTGTGTGGTGGTGTGTGTGTGTGTGTGTGTGTGTGTGGTGTGTGTGTGTGCTGTGTGTGTGTGTGGTGTTGTGTGTGTGTGTGATGTGTGTGGTGTGCGTGCGTGCGTGCGGTGCGTGCGTGCGTGCGTGCGTGCGTGTGCGTGCGTGCGTGGTGCGTTGCGTCGTGCGTGCGTGCGTGCGTGCGTGCGGTGCGTGCGGGGCGTGCGTGGGGTGCGTGGTGCGTGGGCGTGCGTGTGCGTGCGTGCGTGCGTGCGTGCGTGCGGTGCGATTTTATTGCATTAAAAACTTAAGTCAGCAAAGCATGACGATTTACCCCGTTCTAGTTTACGCGTCCTTTTATCATGTTCATACCACGTTACCCTTATCTGGCTTTGCTTTATCTTCACTTACACTGAAAAATATCAGCAAAAAATTAAATTTCACATTATAGGAGAATACACAAGCAAAGAGGGAAATTTGATAGCATGACCTACACTATATGTTGTGAATTTGGAAATAGGGAAGCATGTAACGTAATAATTTCGTTGTAATGAAAACTTTTATTTTATGAGACGAGATAAAAAACAACAAATTGCTAAAGAAGTTCAGAGAGCTATTACGTAACTGGATAGATCTTATATGTATGTGTATAAACTTAGTATCTAACAAAAGCAGGATGTGTGTGTGTCTATGTGTCACACCGGAGACAGGCAGAACAAGAGGAGACGCGACCCCTAGTGCTCCGATAGCAGGCTCCTTTGAGAGTATGTATGTCACACACACACCTGTGTGTGTGTGTGTGTGTACTTGTCACGTAATAATTGTTCTGGCCCGTCTGTAAGACTACATTTATTGGCTGTTTGTAAAGAGCCCCGTGACTTTTATTATTGTTCTCCCTCACATTGTACATGTTTTACATAACTGTATATTGTATTCCTCGTTACTGGTACGTATATATTAACAAACATTATAGAAACCGCTCGACTACGTTTATTACTACCACATTTGACGTGTGCCTTTGGGCTGGTATATTACACCTGCTTTTCAAGATAGGCATCACCTTGGCAATCAGCCCTACAGGTTGTTGCAGAGCCGCTTTTCACATGCAGAGCGAGTTAGAAGACATTAAGAAGTGGATAGGAGAAATGAAATAAAGAGATAAATGGGAGAGAGAAAATTAAATAAATGAGAACAAGAGAAGACGAGGACAAGGAAAGGTTGTTATGTTAACAGAGGAGGGAGAAAAAGCCAGATGTAGGGACTTAGGAACCAGGTGTGACCGAAAGGAAACTGACCATATGACCGTTTGTAAACGTAAAAGAACATGGGGACAGAGAGCAAAAACAGATGTCGTTACCCACACCATAACCTGACCTCCCTCCCCCACCCCCTGTATGAAGAAAAAACTGGTGTGGGCGTGGATTATAAAGTCTGGGCGTGTCTAAGTAGCTCTCGTCAAATGACAAGAGAAGAACAGTTTAGCACGCCTTAAATTGTGTAGGAAGGAGATGAATAGCCAATGGTGAATGTTAAAATATGGTGGAAATATTTGATTCGTATAGGGGTATTAGGGGTATATTAGGGGTATAAGGAGGTGGAGCTTGGAAATACTAAGCTTATGGGAGATGAGAAGGTGCGTCTATAATGAAGAAAAGACAAAACATAAATTATGTAGGCGTGTTTAGGAAATAAGTGAGTGAGGACGACTGATAATTGTCAACTTACCTTAAAGATGCCCTATATAAGACGTAACACAGAGGTAGACATACTCATTATACCTCTGACTAACCATGGGCTTCCTTAAGGTAAATGGAAGATTGGTCTCAGTGAGGTAGTCCTTTGATTTAGGTAGAAATGCAGCCAAATTTCAATGCGTTAGAATGTGCAAGTGGTAGGATGTTTTGTGAATTAGGGAGTGACCATTACTTAGATGATGCTGTGTATTACGGCATTATTGTATTATAGTAAATTAATGAAGAGATGTAATCAAAATGAGATGTGTTGATAAATAATCATAGAAGAAATGAGAGCGTAACCTTGAACCTAACTATGCTAGAAGAGCAGGAACAACAAATAGTTTGTATGCAATAAACAATAGTTGCAGGTACGACAAAGTCATTGACTCTGCATGTTAAATGGGTTGACCCCAGTTACCTCTTCTTCTTCTTCTTCTTGTGACCTTTTTTGCTTATTATCGCTTTTTAGGTCCTCTGTCAAGCTCGAGGTCGAACTTAACATACATCTTCCTTCTTGCCTCTCTGCGTGCCTTTCTTTCTCTGCCACCTGTGAGGAGAGAAGGGCACAACAGGGCAGTATATACATAGATATAAGTCCCTCCTATCACCTACCCTCCTAGACATCTTCTACATTCCCACGCAATCTTTCCTCCCAAGCCTTCTTCAAAAACACCTTAGTTATCTCTACAATTTGCTTTCTCTCTTCCTTACTGCCATACAGTCCTAGCACAGTAAGGATTCCCCCATCGTAAATAACAAAACAGAAAAGGGTAGCATAGCTTCAATTCACTTTGGTAGTATTATCATATACGAATATATATATTGATTGATGTATAATCTTTCTTAATACACAATTTAGTTCAAATACATATATTTTTCAGGTCTTTGCATCAATTTCCTTATATAAATGAAGCTACCAGTATATGCAGCCTGCACACCACGGAAACACGGAAGACAGGAGAAATTATTTGATAAAAGGGAAAACTCAATCGTAAAAGTTCTTAAGAATGAGGACAGTATACACAAGCAGGTTAAAGTTTTTTTTTTTTTTCCTTCTTCTCTCTCTCTCTCTCTCTCTCTCTCTCTCTCTCTCTCTCTCTCTCTCTCTCTCTCTCTCTCTCTCTCTCTCTCTCTCTCTCTCTCTCTCTCTCTCTCTCTCTCTCTCTCTCTCTCTCTCAAGAAAACAAATAAAATGCCCATAGAAGGCGTTGCAATGTTAATCAAATGATCCAACTGACACCATTTGGTGGTAGTAATCAAACACACCTGACGATCAAGCACCTGCATATTCCATTACCATTACCATGTCTAGCACATACCTGAGGGAGACTTATGAGCTGCGATGGAGAGGCGAACAATAACGCCAGCTTGTGACATCCAGGCAATGATGCGGAATGTTATGTGATGGTTCAACGAAAAGATAGAAAATACGCATTGTACAGAGGATTTTTCCATGACAGCTGCTTAAATGTAGGTAATATTAAATAAATGAATGGAATATAGAATGACATGTATTATAAGCTAGTATAATATAAACTAGTTTTATATTTCATATTTGCATAAAACTATTATATTTAAAGCAAAATATAAGATAGTTAGGAGGAAAATGAGGGAATAAAAGCTACACTACACTAAGAAAAGAGAAAACTTGAACATGTCATTTATATTTCTCGCCATAATTCAGAAACCACTGAATGAAATGTTCAAATTAAAACAAAGTGGTAAAGGAACACGTATTGGAAGATTGTTAGTCACAGAGAAAAATGAACGCAGCATCATGTATATGTTCCATCATGATAACTGGGAAACTGGTGCAAGCAAACCAAAATAAATATATATAAAACTTAAAGAGTAAAAATCACGTCACGAACACACCTCCGATTCTCGACTTTATACATTTAAAATCACAGTAATCAATAAATAAACAGAAAATCCAAATAAGTCAGGGCAGACACGGTATCATTCCTCCCTTCGACATCGTAATCAAGGAAACAATGCAGGCAGTGTGCAGGCGGTAAACCTCCAAGACTCGTGTGCGCGCCGGGTCATCAGCGAGCCAGGGTATCTGCGGCCACGTGCCAATAACAGTCAGCGGGTGTCAGCCAAGGTCCACAGGTGGGCGGGATGCGAGGGTGAGAGTGTCAGCTGGGAAGATACAATTTGAATACCTTGATGTGTGTCGGTGTGTGTGAGGGAGGTGTTCATATACGTTGGTACGTGGGTTTGCATGATTGCCTATGTGCTGTCTAACACTTGTATTCATGACGTGACGTGAAGGTTGTTACATGAGAACGAAGAGTAAAGAGTTTATTGTATTCAAGTAAATTGTAAATGTGTCATGAATTGTTGGGAGAAAAGGGAAGGGAAAATTCTGCTATGTAAAAATAGCTGTCGACCTACCTACCGTGCAGACAAGCTGTGCCATAGAGGAAATGTTTATTCATATACAGGTTAGCAGATGGATGGGTATAACAAATTGTCAGGGGAGAGAGTGACGTATGGTTCGTGATGGTATTATGTGGCAATGTGTGTGTGTTATTCACCCAAGGTCTTGTCCACGCGAGCTGGCTCGCGATCGCCAGTTTCACCCTCTCAGTGCGATGTTGGAGCTCATTATTACTGATCTTTGGGCAATGCTGGGACCTCACACACCACACACACCCATCCCCTTGCTCAAGGGGGACAGTAACCAGCCTATTTTATGTTACATGAAAAATCCCCGGGAGCAACGTGGATTCCAACCGCCTACCCACAGAATGGGAGGTCAGGACGCTATCAACCTGACCATCGCGCGGTGTTGTGTGTGTGTGTGTGTGTGTGTGTGTGTGTTGTGTGCGTGTGTGTTAGGCACGACTGTGTATGTGGTGTGTGTGTGTGTTTGTTCGCCATCACCATACTCGTACATCGGTACATGTCTCGAGTTACGAAGGTGAGTTAGTATTCCCACTACCACTACTACTCCGTTTCTACTCGAATAGACTCCATAGACATAACCGCAATCATTCGACAAACCATCAAAAAATAACTTTTCACAGCCATGTTTGTGGAATCTGTGGCCTTGCCAGCCCTTTCCTGCAGGACATGAGCCTTGCCAGCCATTCCTTGCAGGATGTGAGCCTTGGCAGCCATTCCCAGCAGGACGTGAGCCCTGCCACGCCAGGCTTGTTGGTCTTTGTTGGCCTGGGTATTGCGCTGTCGTCCTCAACGGCGTTATCTTTCCTGCCGTGGCACGTAAGAAAGAACGGTCACGGCACTATTTTTCACTCGGTTTATACATGAACTCTTACAGGTCGTATTGTGATTTCCGGTGATCCTTCTCTTCAGGCACTTGTGGATTATGTGGTGTTCGTCCTCTATAACTCATGCTATCATCATACTATGATTGTTTCAACCTGTCCTAAGCAGACAACATGAGCCTATGTGAGTTTGTACGTAAGTTAAGAGCTGATATGTACTGCCATATGTTCACAATTCCGTGACGTTCAAGGTTACATTATGTATGTTTGCATCAACGTAAAAATATTTCATTTTTCCATGTTGAAGATATGACTTTGCTTAACTACGTCAGTATATTTAAGAAGTGTTTAAATCAACCTAACTAGAAAAAAAAACTGGTACAGGATATAATATAAATAATATTTAGCTCCTCCAAAAAATATTTGTAGGGAGTAGGCAGTTAGACACCTGCAACCATGGTGAAATACTTCCGTGGCGGTACTGACGGGGGTTGAGGGGGTGCTGCAGACTTGTCATTGAAATCTCCCGTGTACTTTTGTAATGATCATTTTGACCATCTATCCTAATGTTACCATTATGTAGTGCCCACCTTGGGAGTGTACTCTACAGTCCTGGTTACTCCGCTGCCACCACCCACATTAAGTGGGAAAAAATATATGATTGAACAAAAATAAAAGATTTAAGAAAATATGTATGTTGGAAACTGAATGATAACTCGTTAATATATTTCTAATTATAATATATTCAACTCTTTACTGTCTCACTTCCCAACTGGTGTACATTCATAAGTTATCTTAATATTAAGTCTTCCTTCCCTCCTAGCGATACGCACGTGTAATGCTCAAGTCGTTATCCTAATATAATTTACTATCTTTGGTAACTTCAGTCGCACTGTTACCCCTTAACGATACGCACATGTAATGCTCAAGTCGTTATCCTAATATAATTTACTAACTTTGGTAACTTCAGTCTCACTGTTACCCCTTAACGATACGCACATGTAATGCTCAAGTCGTTATCCTAATATAATTTACTAACTTTGGTAACTTCAGTCTCACTGTTACCCCTTAACGATACGCACATGTAATGCTCAAGTCGTTATCCTAATATAATGTATACGTAGTCTATCCCACTTCCAACTGTTTCCCTCTCACTTATTTTTCAATTTCCTTCTTTTCTCCTTGTCCTCACACGGCTGGCTGTGACATGTTGTGGTTGCCCCCTCTGCTCATTTGTGAGCGCTTGGCCCCCTGGTCCACCAACAGCATCCTACCTTGGGACCCTAAGTAATACAAGTCATTAGTCCTGGTCAACAAAAAGAATCACCAATAAATCACACCTACATCTCTAGCTAACTATATATTTTATAACATACCTTTACAAGGGAGGATAAGGTCACCTCCCAGTGGGCTTACCCACCGGGAGTCCGTCTGCTACTAAATGCTAACCTGACGTTCAGCTCCTTCTCACTTCGTTTCGATACGTGGTCAACTACCACTGGCTTAAAATATAAGCCTAACCAGTGATTCAGGAATGAGGCGTGGAGGAAAATTCCTCGTTAGCTTATTGATACTTGTGTTATTTCATCTCTTCCCCTATTAATGTAATTTCTCGCGTTACACTTTCTTTCCATAACCTTTAGTGTCTCAGATACTAAAAAGTTATATACACATGAGCGTAACTGTAGCCGGCGCTCTAAAGACAACTTATCTTACTACTCACACTAATCCACATGCACCTTACATCCCTACACTCTCTTCATAAAAAAAATTCAATATGGCTGTCAATCACTCTGCCTCGGAGTACCTAACTTGGGAGGGGACCACAAATATCCCTATGTCGGACCGTCTTATTGGTGACGACTCGAAGTGTATTGATAATAACTCTAACCTTCTTTCTATAAACTTCTGCAACATTCGCGGTCTTAGATCTAACTTTCAGTCTGTGGATCATCACCTCTCCTCCTCTAAACCTCATTTTCTTTTCTTCACCAAAACACAGGTATCTGTGAACACTGACAGCAGTCCCTTTTCTGTTTCCTCTTACTGCCTCTATTTTCATTTTCAAACCAAAGCTGGCTGTTGCGAATATGTACGCAATGACATCACTTGCTCTCGTGTTCACAGTTTTGAATGTTCAGAATTTTCTACCATCTGACTTCGACTTCAATGTCACTCTCTTACTAAATTTATCTGTGGTGTATATCTCTCACCTAATACCTCGGAATATGTAAAAAAAATCGACTAATTAACATCCAAAGTGGAGCATATCACATATCGTTTTCCTTTTGCAGAAATTTCCATTCTTTGGGATTACTATGTTCACCATTAGCATTAGCTTTTCTCTTCTTTCACTGACCAACCTGTTGAACAAGCCTACAACAGTTCTATCTTCCGGGACCTTGAGCAGCTGGACCTAGAGCAGCACACTATCCGTAATCCTGACCGCCATGTATACATGCCCATCATGCTTGACCTGTTCCTAACTACTAACCCTTCTGTTTACTCTGTGAGACTATTTTCTCCGTTGGGCTCCTCCGATCGCAATATCATTTATGTAACCTGTCCTATCGCTCCGGTGCCGCCTCGGGACCCACCTAAGCGGAGGTGCTTCGGCATTTCAACTCAGCTAAATTGGAGGACCAATGGCAGAACTACTCTGATTTTCCGTGGAATAATTATTGCTTCCATGTCAGAGACCCATCTCTTTGTGCAGAGCGCATCACTGAGATTATTATATCTGGCATGGAAGCATACATTCCTCACAATTTTTCTAATCCTAAAGCCCGTCAACCTTGGTTTAACTCTGCTTGTCCTCATGCTGTCCAAAATAGAGTGGTGGCTCACAGACAGTACTGTAACCTTCCATCTCCTGAAACTCATGCCCACTATATTTATGCCCGTAATCATGCCAATTTTTTTCTTCAGCTTACTATAAACTCCTTCATGCATAGAAAATGTCAAAATCTTTCTGAATCCAAATCCTCTCGTGATTTCTGGCATCTACCTAATAACATCTCTAACAATTTTACTTCTTCATCTTTCCCTCCTATGTTTCATCTATATGGCTCTACAGCTGTCTCATATATTTATAAAGCTGAACTCTTTGCTCAAACCTTTGCTAAAAATTATGCACTGGTTGATGAAGGGCTTGTTCCTCCTTCTCCTCCACCCTCTGACTACATTATGGCTGTTATTAAGATCCTACGTAATGATGTTTTCCTTACCCTTTCTGACCTATACCCTCGGAAGGCTTACGGTCCTGAAGGACTCTCTCCTATTGTTCTCAAAAACTGTGCTGTGCTTGCACACTGCCTGGTCAAACTTTTCCGTCCTTGTCTATCTACTTCCACCTTTTCTTCCTGCTGGAAGTTTGCTCACATTCAACCTGTTCCTAAGAAGGGTGGCCGTTCTTAACCTTCAAACTACCGTCCATTAGCTTTGCCTTTCTGCCTTTCTAAAGCTTTTGAATCTATACTAAATAAGAAGATTCTTAAGCATATATCTGCTACCAATATTTTACTGATCGACAATATGGTTTCCGTAAAACGCGATTTACTGGCGATCTTCTAGCTTTCCTAACTGCATCTTGGTCATCCTCCTTTAGGGGTTTCAGTGAAATTTTTGATGTTGCCCTTGACATATTAAAAGCCTTTGATAGAGTCTGGCACAAATCTTGAATTTTTAAACTCCGCTCATTCGGTTTTTATCCTTCTCTCTACACCTTCATCTTAAGTTTCCTTTCTAACTGCTTCATTGTACCTACTGTAGACTGTCACTATTCTTCTCCTAAGTCTATCATTAGTGGTGTTTGTTCCTCAAGGTTTTGTTCTCTCTCTCACTCTATTTATATTATTCACTAGCCGCAAAGCCGCCCTCCGGGCGGACTTTTTGGCTAGCTCCTGCGGAGGGCTATTTGTGGGCCTTCGGCCCACCACCTGTGTTTGGTGGGCCGAAGGCCCACCAAACACAGACTCTCCAGATAGCCCCTTCTAGCTTTCCTGAAATCATGGATGTAGAAATGTATGTATTAACGCCAACCTATTCACATCACCCCCAACCCATTCACTCACCCATTAC
>JACEEZ010006414.1:107585-110085 GCA_016584305.1 Chionoecetes opilio | reverse complement strand
TAATGATCTTAATTTTCTTGTCTTTCCTTCCCAATATAATCAAGATGATTGTTGTGTGAAACAGTGATCATGTCGTTTGCCTAAACTAGTTTTCTTGTATGACCTCGAAAACCAGGCTTATTGGGGTGAGAGGTAAGGGAGAATAGGACGGAAGAGTCTAAAAATAGTATTTACTCTGGAAATTTTTTATTTATTTATTTATATCTGAGTCTATTATAATTTCTGCATCAATGAGTAGGAAGTAAAATAGAGTTCCCATAATAGAAAAATCGATGGAGATGAGATCAGATATACATTAAGAAAACACATGCGAGCAGAATGGAAGAGCCGGCGGTGATTATTTCTAGTAATTAAAAGAGTTTATAGTTATCAAGAGTTTTTCCCGTTTTCTTTCCCCCCTTTTATATAAATCTTTTTCTTACGACATGGGAACTTATTCAACGACGCTCCACTGATGATCAAATAAACTTCCTCCTCATCACCACCGCATCCTCATAAGAAAAAAGATAAATATATACCGCAAAAGGAATCCATTGAAGAGAGTAAATGGGAGATAATATGAACGAGAACTCAGCAGAGAAGAAACTGGGATGCGGAACAAGTAGTATTTTTCAAAACAATTTATTGTTCAGAAAACAATGTGAGTGTGTCTTTCTACCGTTTAAACTTTGTATCTATTATTTTCAATCTGGTGCACATTATTTTTTTTGTCTTTACTTGTTTCCCCCCCCCCCACACACACACACACACACACACACACACTATGGGCGGTGATGCAATCGAGGAATGCGAGGGGGAAGAGAAGATAGAAGGGAATTGGTTGGCGTTCTCACGCAAATCACTGGGTGACGAATTTTTTTAAAATTTTCAGCAACCTGTAGGAATGCAAAGATCCATCCGCGCCAAAGCATGTTTTTTTTAATAGTTTTTATTCACCTTCCACCCCTTACAAAGAGGGCGAGAGAGGTAGAGAGAGAGAGATACAAAAGAAAGAGAGAGAGAGAGAGAGAGAGAGAGAGAGAGAGAGAGAGAGAGAGAGAGAGAGAGAGAGATGTTGAGACGGCCAAATATTGAATCCCAACCAAGACATAAACACACACACACACACACACACACACACACACACACACACACACACACACACACACACACACACACACACACACACACACACACACACACACACACACACACACACATTTAGAGAAACACATTATCAGCCTACAGGAAAATAAATAGACACAATTAAATACATAGTAAAGATATATACGAATTATGAAAATTTAAAACATCCGGTCAACATAAAACCAGCTGGCTCTTCACCCTTGCACATCGTCCTCTCGTGGGATGTGAGTGTGACACAGGTTTTGGGTGATGTTGAAAGACTGACTGGTTGCGAGGTGGGAGAGGCAAGGTCTGAGGAAAATGTAAATCTGAGCATAACGCTTGAGGTCACCATTACGCAGCAATATCCAGGAAAGGCTTTCATCTTACTTACACAAATGCTTTAGAAAAATATACAGAAAAAAAGGGAAAAATAAGATACGGGTGCTGTTTTGAAAGGGAGAATACGGATAGAAGGATACAGGAAAGAACGAGAAATGAATGTATGATAAGGAAGAGAAGTTAATAGATGGAGAAAAAGAGGAAGGTCTTGGTAGGACAGAAGGGTGGAGATGAAAGACAGAAGTGAAGGAAGGACATAGGTAGGGAAGATAGAAAGAATTAAAGGGTCAAAGATAAAGGGTAATGAAACGTAGAGAGATGCATGAAAGGACGGTGATAGAAGATGCCTTTTGTAATGGAAATATGAAGTGAGGGGGGAGGACGAAGGCAGGATTATAGATGTGAAAACGTCCATTCCGGGAAAATCAACAATGGGGAATGGAGAAGGGGGAAGGAAAAATGAAATAATGAATCTAACTCCTAATAACTAAGAGAGAGAGAGAGAGAGAGAGAGAGAGAGAGAGAGAGAGAGAGCGTGGCGTGCGTGCGTGCGTGCGTGCGTGCGTGCGTGCGTGCGTGCGTGCGTGCGTGCGTGCGTGCGTGCGTGCGTGCGTGCGTGCGTGAAAAAAGAAGCAAAATTATAGATTTGGAGTGCTAATATTATTAGTAGTGGATAAGTAAGGGAGAGACAAAAAAAAAGATACTATAATATATATATATATATATATATATATATATATATATATATATATATATATATATATATATGTATATGTATATATATATATACATATATATATATATATATATATATATATATATGTATATATATATATATATATGTATATATATAGATATAGATATAGATATAGATATATATATATATTAGATATATATATATATATAGATATATATTTTTTTAATATGAAAGGCAATTGAATTGATAAATTTTATGACACTGAAGCAATGTTCTCCTTATCAACTTGTATACTGGTGCAGAAATAGGTACATAATCTCAATAAATAAATAAAAATTTGATTATCTAATTTCATTC
>JACEEZ010006414.1:100085-102585 GCA_016584305.1 Chionoecetes opilio | reverse complement strand
CAGTTGAGGTTCTTAAATGCATGTATTATGCTCACATATATCCCCATCTCAATTATTGTAATCTCATTTGGTCCACCACTTATCCCTGTCATTTGAACCATCTAAGTGTACTCCATAAAAAAGTCATCAGAATAATAACCATCAGTGACTACTGCGAGCACACTCCTCCATTATTTAAATCCTTAAATATTTTGTATCTAAATGATTTATCAAAATTAAATATTGCATCCTTTATGTACAAACAATCAGCGTCTAACTACAATAATGACCAACTACTTCACGATTACCAAACCCGCAACCAACGCTCCCTGTCCATGCCTAGTTATAGACTAGGTCATAACCCTATACAAACATTCCCTAATGTACCAAGGTCCCAAGTTATGGAATGATATCCCTGTACATATCAAACATTCACCTAGCTTAAACACTTTTAAACATACATTCAAGAAACATTTATTATCATTATACTAGCTCTGTGTACTATTATCAGTTATTATTATTCGTGTACTTATTTTTTGTGTAATTTTTCACAGCAACTGTTTAATATTATTTATTACTAGTGTATATTATCCTGTAAATTAGTCTAAGTAACTTACTAACTATCATCACCTGTTTATGTCAGTATTTGTTTAGTATTTATATACCTTGTGTTTATTTATTATTTTTTCTGTGTGTTTTCCCTCTCTCTCCACACCTTGGCCCAAAAAACTTTTGCTTGTAAAGGGCTGTTTCCAACCCCATATCCTGTTATAATCATTATAAAATATTGTAAAATGGCAAACATAATAAAGTGTTAAAGTGAGAGAGAGAGAGAGAGAGAGAGAGAGAGAGAGAGAGAGAGAGAGAGAGAGAGAGAGAGAGAGAGAGAGAGAGAGAGAGAGAGAGAGAGAGGTATAGGCAACATAACACAGATAGACAACAAAAAGTTAAATATCAAGATAATGTTGCGGTTTTAGATTTATAAAACAATAACGTCAGCTAGGTGCAGAATATATGATTTTCAAGAACATGTATACATATAATTCTCATAAACAGGGTAGATTCACTACCTACATTTCAAAGTTTATACAAGGAGCGCATATTTCCTTGTTTCTGTGTTGCTCATCTTCGTATTCTTACTGCCATGCCATGAAAGAAATATCATACCCCATTACCCCATACAGACTTTATCATACCCCATTGTCCTGTTTTTTTATATATATTTTTCTTATATATATTTATATCTATCTATCTCATCTTATCTACCATCGCATCAGCATCGCATTGGGATGCTTTCATTCATAGAAAATGTCAAAATCTTCTGAATCGAATTCCTCCCGTGACTTCTGGCATCTAGCTAAAAACATCTCTAACAATTTTTCTTCCTAGCTATTCATTCCTATGACTCACCCAGATGGCTACACATCTGTCTCATATATTTATAAAGCTGAAATCTTATCTCAAACCTGTGCTTAAAATTCCACTCTGGTTGATGAAGGGCTTGTTCCTCCTTCTCCTCCACCCTCTGGCTGTATTATGCCTGTTATTAAGATCTTTCGTAATTATGTTTTCTTTCCCGTTTCTGGACTAGATCCTCGGAAGGCTTACGGATCTGACGGAGTCCCTCTAATTGCTCTCAAAAACTGTGTTTCTGTGCTTGCACCCTGCCTGGTCAAACTTTTCCGTCGTTATCTATTTACTTCCACCTTCCCTTCTTGCTGGAAGTTTGCTCACATCCAACCTGTTCCTAAGAAGGGTGACCGTTAAAATCTTTCAAACTACCGTCTTATAGCTTTGACTTCTTGCCTTTCTAAAGTTTTTGAATTTATACATAATAAGACGATTCTTAAGCATCTATCTGCTCACAATCTTCTATCTGGTCGTCAGTAAGGTTTCCAAAAAGGGCGATCTACTGGCGCTCTTCTAGCTTTCCTAACTGAATCTTGGTCATCCTCCTTTAGGGGTTTCGATGAAACTTTTAATGTTGCCCTTGACATATCAAAAACTTTTGATAGAGTTTGGCACAAATCTTTAATTTCCAAACTACCCTGATTCGGTTTATATCCTTCTTTATTTACCTTAATCTTAACTTTCCTTTCAAACCGTTCCATTGCAGCTACTGTAGACGGACATTGTTCTTTTCCTAAACCTATCAATAGTGGTGCTCCCCAGGGTTATGTCCTATCACTCACTCTCTTTATAGTATTCAGTAACTATACAGAGAGTGAGTGATAGGACATAACCCTGGGGTTATCTTCCCCAGAGTTAGACTCTTCTAAGTCTAACTCAAAGCCTCTCCACTCCTATGCTGATGATTCTACCCTGCATTTTTCAGCGTCGTTTATTAAACGTTCAACTCAACAGGAACCAAGAGATTCACGGAGTGATTCTACCGAGCGCCTAATTTCTGATCTCTTACTATATTTGTTGATTGGGGCAAAGCAAACCTTGTGTTGTTCAATGCCTAAAAAACCCAATTTATTCACCTATCTACTCGACAGATCCTACCAGATAACAATGC
>JACEEZ010006414.1:62585-95085 GCA_016584305.1 Chionoecetes opilio | reverse complement strand
ACACCACCCACCACCACACACACACACACACAAAACACCAAAACCCCACACACACACACACACCCCACACACCACACACAACACAACCACCACACACACACACAAAACACCCCCACCACACAATAAATATATACACACAACAATATGAGAGAGACGAGAGACGAGAGAGACAGAGAGAGAGAGAGGGGGGGAGAGAAAAAAAAACTACAAACAAAAAAAGGAAACCCAAAAAAATAAAACAAAAAACAATTTAGACAGAGAAAAATAGAGAAAAACAAAAAAAAGCAAAAAACCACAAAAAAAAAAAAATAAATAGTTGAAAGAAAAAACTGTTTCCAACCAATTCGGCAGTTGCCCACATAAATAAGAAATAACACAATCCAAAATATGAAAAAGGGTTTACAAAAAACTTCTTTCACCATACAATTTTCGCCGCGGCGTTTTGGTGTTCGTGGTTCCTACATTGAAAGTTTAAGTTCCTACTTGGCCCGCGAGCGAGCTGAGTTGAGGTTAGGACAAAGCTACAACTGGTGGTGCTCTACATTCATAAATCTTTGTGTACACAGTCATCGAACAGCAAACACGGAGCTGCGTAATACACGTGGCTAATTAAGCGGCGTTGAAAATATACCACCGCACCGAGTCAGGGAAAAGTTCCGGTGTGTGAGTTACACTCACTCGAGATACGCAGAGTAAGGGGCGATCTGATAGAAGTTTTTAAGTGGATAAAGAGATTTAATAAAGGAGAGGTAGGACAAGTTCTTGCGGCTATTAACCAGGGTAAAACCAGAAGTAACGGATATAAGCTGGAAAAGCGTAGATTTAGAAAAGAAATAAGGAAAAACTGGTTCACAAATAGGGTGGTGAATGATTAGAATGGATTCAGTAGACAGGTAGTTAGTGCGGAGTCATTAGGGAGCTTTAAAATGGGGCTGGATAGGTTCATGGATGGGGATGTAAGGTGGATGTAGGTAGTATTAGGTAACAGGAACTACCACGTGTAGGCCTCACGGGCTCTTGTAGCTTCCTTGTTTTCTTATGTTCTTATATTCTTATGTGGCCAGAGTGGAGATTACGTTGTGTGTGCTGTGTGTTTTGTGCGGTAGTGTTGGTGGTGTTTCTGCCGCTGTTTGCCTCCAGTGCCTCCCTTTCTACCCTCTGTTTTGTTTTAAGGTCTCTCGTTATCCTCCGAGGCTAAGCAATAGCCTGGGATGCGTTACTGCACAGAAAGCATACCAAAGGCGTTTTCTGAGGGGGAGCAAGACAAATTTCGCTTGCAAGCGGTAATTTTCTCTTGTTCTACCCCCGCAGAAAACGTTCACCGTCGCATGCTCCATGAGAAGGCGACGCGGCGACTAAGATGTAAGCAAAACAAAGATCAAATGACTATTTTGACCCTCGAAATATTTACACACTGGGACGTATCCTATACCGTCATAGTCAGAAAAGTGTGCAGATTAAGGAAGCGTGCTTAAAAATTTAATGTGATCATAGCTAGCCGAGCAATGAGGTGATGAAGCGAAACAAGTGGGAGAAAATGTTTATGCACTGTTTTACTTAACCTTTGTTTTCGTATACTTGTACTTACATTACAGTTATAAATGTATACTAATGCGATGCAAAATGTTTCAGAAAGCCGATAGTGGTCTCAGTTTTTCTTAATATCCAATGGTATTGTCAGCAAATCGGGTAAGAGTGAGGTGTGTGAAGTTGTTAATTTTCGTTTGTTGACAAGTCACACATTCCAGTCTTTAATTCCAGCTGTTCGAATGCATATAAAGCAATATATACAGCTGTGACGATTATATTATTCATAATTACACGCCGCAACCTCCCTTATTTGATTCAAACTTTTATGATAAGACATCAAAATAAGAAAGTGTAATTGATTTTGTCGAAAGTACACTGTTGTCATTCTTTTATTGAAGCAGAAAGCATCGCCACGTCAGCCGAACGCTAACGCACTTCACTGACTTATTTTTCTTGCTCCAGCAAGAAATCTCTTGCCGGTCGGGCAAGCCTCTTCTCAGGATGATTGAACAGCAAGCGAAATTTGAGCAAGCGAAATTTGTTCTCCTGCAAGACAAATTTATCTTACTCCCCCCGCAGTGAAATGGCGCAACATCTTCCCCGACAAAGAAAATAAACACACATTGATACCCAATTAATGGAATAAATAACGAGAACAAACTACTTAGATATACTAAAATTGTTGGCTTATTTTTCTTCTGCTCCTCGCCAGTCACCTTTAATAAACAAAGATTAAAATAAATGAATAATAAACTTATAAGAAGGTAAATATATCAATTAATATATATTGAAAGTCATTTAGAGTATAGACTACAACCTGAAACGAATAGTTTCAAGGGTTGAACAAATTTAGTTGAACTGCATGGGAACAGTAATAGTGTTAAGACGCCTTGGTTAGTGTTCAGCCCCTGTGCTAGACTCGTCGAGGTTGGCCGGAGGAATAGCATTCCAAGAGATGTCAAGAGAATCGTGTGTGGTGCATGGTTAAGTTGAGAGAGATAAAGAGAGAGAGAGAGAGAGAGAGAGAGAGAGAGAGAGAGAGAGAGAGAGAGAGAGAGAGAGAGAGAGAGAGAGAGAGAGAGAGAGAGAGAGAGAGAGAAGACTAATATAACCGAAAGATGTAAGGAAGAGGATGAAAAATTTAATTGAGAAAAAGAAAGGATATGCAGTTAGGGAAAAGAAAAAGAGGAGGAAGAATGAAAATAAAATTAGTAGCGCAGGAAAGATTGAATTGAGATGGAAAGGAGGAGGAGAAAGAGGAGAAAGAAAGAAAAAGGAAGAAGAGAGAGAATAGGATGATGGAAGAAATTTAAAGTAATTTAAATAGAGAAGAATTACAAAATAATATCATAGATATTCTAAAGCTAATTGAATTTGATGGGTAGATAGGTAGATTCTTATGTATGCAAATAGATCCATGTCTAATTTGCTTGCTACTTACGTGTCTAACAAACATAATCACTTTTTGCGAAATTGAAATAGTTTTTCTAGATGGAATTTCACTTTCTCTTGCGTTAAAACTGGATCTACTGATTATGCGAATGAGAAGCGAAAATGAAACAGCCCGGAGAGATAGATAAATATGTAGAAGAGAGAGAGAGAGAGAGAGAGAGAGAGAGAGAGAGAGAGAGAGAGAGAGAGAGAGAGAGAGAGAGAGAGAGAGAGAGAGAGAGAGAGACAATGAGATATAGTAGGACTGCAAAATATTATACACAGAATGCAAATACAAACAAGCAAAAAAACTAAAACAAGAAAAACTATAAAATAAAATATAATTCAGAGTATCAATTTTCCATCAATATTGTCAAGGTTTCTGGCATGATTCTTCAACGTGCATGACACTTCCCCCGTTTTATATCCCTGTCTCACCCTCGTTCGCTGCAGGGACGACTAACCAATTCTGGGCGAACTTTGACATTCATCCTCCTGTCCATCAGATTGCAGATCAAACTGTCTTTAAAAAGAGAAGAAGTCTAATTACATAGTCCCGCCAAATCTACCTCCTCGACGGTGCACCAGGGATGACGAGATGGAAGGGATGGATGGGGGAATGAAGAGAGGCATGGGTGAGTGAAGGGAATAGATGAAGTGAAGGATAAAGGGATAAGGGAAGGGAATGAGAAGAGTAAAGACATGAGGAATGGAGAGAGAGAGAGAGAGAGAGAGAGAGAGAGAGAGAGAGAGAGAGAGAGAGAGAGAGAGAGAGAGAGAGAGAGAGAGGAGAGAGAGAGAGAGAGAGAGCATTCCTACAGTCGGCAATAGTTGAATTAACATTCCAACATCGTTCCTCGTGTTGGTAAACAAATTTTTAAGGGGGGTAGAGGGGGGCACGGTGAATGTGAGGGAGGGGGACGGGATAAGCGTATAGGGGGGGATATTCAGACTTTTGTCACTCACGTCCATGTTGACGAGCAATTGGATTTAGTGATGGGCGATACGAAAAGGTCATTTTTTACCTCTCTTTTATAATGTTACAATATGTTTTTTTATTCTTGTATCTTTGTGTGTAAATGGATTATTGTGTCCTGGAGAGAGAGAGAGAGAGAGAGAGAGAGAGAGAGAGAGAGAGAGAGAGAGAGAGAGAGAGAGAGAGAGAGAGAGAGAGAGAGAGAGAGAGAGAGAGAGAGAGAGAGAGAGAGAGAGAGAGAGTATTCGTGTATTCTCTCGTAAGAGAATACACGGCACTTTTTGACACATTTATGAAAGATAACTTTAGTATCATATTTCAGGCTATTATGAAAGTGTTGAGTTTCTCTATTCGTGTTATGACTTAGCAATTAACTTAATTATTCAGTCACCAGGTTACCATGAGTGAATTTAGAAGGATTTCGCCACTACTGCCGTGTAAAAAATAAAAGTATATAGTTGTAGAGGAGATGGGGGTGGAATAGTAGTAGTAGAGGAGGTGTAAAGCACGGATGTTGGGGTAGTTGGGGATGGAGTATGGTGGGGAGGGAGGGTGTAGGAGTGATTAGAAGGATAAGGGTGTTAGAGTGGGCCGGGGAATTTGGTGCTGGGATGAGTGAGAATATGGGGTGGAGGTGGGGGATTTTTTGGTTAAAGCTGGGCCGACACAACCCACCTGTTCATCGGTCTATACTATAGAAAGTCCCTTTGAAAAGTAAAAGGTCATTTAAATCAGGTAGTCCGGTAAGCATTTATATGGAAATGTCTACGTTTTCTATACCATATGATATATAGATGGGGAAAAAACATACTATCAAATAATAATAGACTAGAATTGGAGATACAACTAAGTAATGATGTACAACTATGATATACTCATCTCTCTCTCTCTCTCTCTCTCTCTCTCCTCTCCCTCCTCCTCTTCTCTCCTCTCTCTCCTCTCTCTTCTCTCTCTCTCTCTCTCTCTCTCTCTCTCTCTCTCTCTCTCTCTCTCTCTCTCTCTCTCTCTTCTCTCTTTCTCTCTCTTTCTCTATGTCTCGCAAAACCATGAATATTCAGAGTAACACAACACCCCAAGAGGCCTTACCTATAATTTCCTATTACGATACTATGTCGCCTTCCCCCTCTCTCCTCCCCATCTCCTTCTTCCTCCCACCAAGACCAACATTGTATACGGAGGAAACATGAATCGTGCTTCTAATAGGTTAGGTTACATTGGCTAAGTAGCGTTAGGGGCACCCACCCACCCACCCACCCACCCACCCACCCACCCACCCACCCACCCACCCACCCACCCACCCACCCACCCACCCACCCACCCACACACACACACACACACACACACACACACACACACACACACACACACACACACACACACACACACACACACAGACAGACACACAGACACACACACACACACACACACACACACACACACACACACACACACACCTCTCTCCCCTCCTTCAATGTTTATCTCTTTCTCTCTGAATATCTCTATCTCTTTCACACTATTGTTATCATCCCTCTTTATTAAGCATTCTATAATCTCAAAATTTCACATATATTCATATAATTTTTCTCCTTCCGTTCACCCCTTCTTCCACATATAAGGGGTGAACCACTCTCTTCCACTCTCTTCCACTCTCTGCCTTTATCCCTCCAGCTTTCCTCCAACCCTTTGATATATCTTCAGGACATTTCCATAAGGACTCAAAGCGCCATCTGCGTCCTACCTAATCTTCTTTGGCGTTGAGACCCACACAGCCTTCCCATCGGTGACAGCTTTAGAATACCAAGTCTTTCCCCTCCTTCCCCCTTACAGCTTACTGTTTCTCTATTATTTTCGGCTCAGTATATTGTGCAGTAGTTATTCATTTCCGGAAACCAAAAACATAACTTATTTTTAGATAATAATTGATGAGTTAAGGTTTAGTTTTGGTTAGGTTAGATTTAGGTGATGTTAAAGTTTCGTTTAGGCTATGTTAGGCTTAGGGTAATTTTGGGTTAGGTTTTGTTGCGTTATTTAGGTAAAAAAAACTAATTTCATGGTGCGCGATTGCCCGGGTGGTTGGCGCCGCCAGCTTCTGCGGAATGTTTCCCATTAAAATACCTCCATCTGAAAAAGCACTACTTTTCGGCAAGGAAAAAACTAGTCAGTGTCTCAGAAAATGAACGCGCAGTCCTTATCCATTTTTACCACGCCGTGTGCTGCCATGGGAGTGTCTTTCCCGAAATACACCGAAATAATACAACTTACGGTATATTTGGGTATGTGTTTGGATGTAGTTCGGTATTAGGAGTTAATACCGAAATACACCAAAATACGTTTTTGAAATATATGTATACTCTTGATACCATATTTTGGTATTGAGACATATTACATACATATATATATATGCGTCCTTCTGTGTCTTTGTATATATTTCGGTATATTTTCAGGGTTATTTCGGTATATTTCGGTATTCTCAAGGTCAAGATTTAGATCGTACTCAATCGTACACGCGACACAGCTCAGAACCAAGATGGACCATAACAATTTCATCATACCAAAATCACTTTGGTATGAAAAAAATCGCGAGTAGCCGCCTATACATACATTGGGAATGTCATATTTAAGGTCCAATTAGGTGAAGAAAATCTTATATGGACAACTATGGTCTGACAACTGGTGAGGAAGCTTTGCTGGTGGTGGTCAGCCATTGTCTGGTGGCTGGACGTTCAAATATACTCACAAGCATCACTCAGGCCCACTTTTTCTACATCAACGCCACAGACAAGTGGCGAACACTAACAAAGCTATTATTTGTATGGCATAAATTATAAATTAGGCTGGTAAAAGGAATTAAAATTGTGTAAAATAGTCAAAACACTGAGGCTGCCCTGGACTCGCTTGTGTTGGTACGACTGTACATTTCTCCACGCGCCGAACAGTTGCCGACAATTCTTGTATATCCCACGCGTGAGGGTACGACGGTCGACAAAATCCACCGCCAGGACTCGACGAGCATTCTTGAATATAGCCCACAGTCTCAATCAACCTTACATCTCATTCCCTCACTTATAACGGCATATCTAAATTAAAGGCCCGAACTAAATTGGCCTACCCCTCTGTTTTTATTCTATTCTCTTACTGTCTTCTTTATAGGGACTGGCAACTAAGCGGGCTATGTGTTACCCATTTTTGTTGTGCCCTTGGCCAGTTTCTTGTGATGTAAAAAAAAAAAAAAAAAAAAAAAATTACCCTCCCACAGTCTCCATCAACCTTGAATCCCCTTCCCTCTCTTTTCATGACCCTCAGCGTCTGTAGTGAAGAAGTGGTGAACGATTTCACGAGAAAGAAATCACATGCATAAATCCCTCTCATAGATTGGTAAACGTCCCTCACTGTGTCTCACGTGAATCCCCCTCTGCGTTCTCTGTGGAGGCTGTTATAAGGGGATTATCAGACATGTTTATCTTTTTTAGTCTGGAATAATGTAGGTGTGTTGGTGTGAGTATACGCGTAAAGAATTGATGAGAGACAGAGAGAGAGAGGGAGACGAAGATGGATTAACGAAATATAGCATGGACAAGAATGGACAGGAGATGGTTGATGATAAACGAAAAAAAGAAAGAAAAAGCTACACACACACACACACACACACACACACACACACACACACACACACACACACACACACACACACACACACACACACACACACATATCTTAAGCTCTTGTTCACCTCTGTATTCCTTCCTCCTCCTCCTCCCCATCCTTACGTATACACATCTTGCACGCCTCTCCCCATTACTCTTCCCTCTCACAGTGTCCCCTCGTGCACTTTCACCACTGCCACACTCCACTTTGTAACAGTAGCGACCCCTCGTAAACTCTGGTGTTTCCATTGTTTTGCTTCGAGTTCTTGATTGGTTCGCACTTTATAGGTGTGTGTGTTTGTGTGTGTATGTGTGTGTGTGTGTGTGTGTGTGTGTGTGTGTGTGTGTGTGTGTGTGTGTGTGTGTGTGTGTGTGTGTGTGTGTAGGTGTCAGGTGTTAATTATCTTTATTTCGTGTTCTTTTATACTTTAAATTTCGTCTAGGAGAGAGAGAGATAACAAAACAAATAAACAACAGTGGCCAAAGTTCTCTTCAAACTTGTTTACCTTTTATACCGTATTAAGATGTTTCGTGTTCCAGTGATAAGCTTAACCACACCATGTCTTACTTACGCTGGCAAGGATTAAGTAACAAATGCCTGAGTCCGCCCCACCCAATGATAACAAGGTAGCAAAGCTTACGCCCCTCACCTAAAACTACCGTGACAAAATGAACCTCCTTCCACCTGTTGCCTGCTTCCTTATTCCCAAACAAGAAGTACTAAAGTTTAACAAGGTTTGTGTTGTATATTTTTTTCCTCTATGTGTCTCTGCTATGTTATTCCTTCAGAGGGAAAAGCTACGTGTGAGTGTGTGTGTGTTATATCTTTAGGGATGAAATTAAATTGATTGCAAATTAATGTTATAATTATAATAGATTAAATACATGTTGAAAAAGCTATGACCTCAAATAAATAATGAAATTATATTTTTTGTTATTTCACACACACACACACACACACACACACACACACACAGACACACACACACACACACACACACACACACACACACACACACACAGACACACAAACACACAAACACACACACACGCACACATCTGGAAGGCTCGGCGTGTTAGAGCGTCCGGCACCATTATGTGGTCCGGCGTTCGATCTCAGGCCCCGCTCATCCCCGGGGATTTTTCTACTGAGAAATTCGGGCGGGTACTGTCCCCCTTGAGCAAGGTGGTGGGGTTAGGGGTGTATGGTGTGTGGGGTCCGAGAATTACCCTAAGATCGGTAATAATAAGCTCCAACCTCGCACTGGAGGGTGAAACTGATGATCGCGTGTCTGACTCGCATGGACAAGACTATTGGTGAATGAAACAAACACACACACAGACACACTCACACAGACACACACACATACACACACACACACACACACACACACACACACACACACACACACACACACACACACACACACACACACACACACACACACACACACACACACACACACACACACTCTTCTCTCTCCCCTCCTTCAATGTTTATCTCTTTCTCTCTGAATATCTCTATCTCTTTCACACTATTGTTATCATCCCTCTTTATTAAGCATTCTATAATCTCAAAATTTCACATATATTCATATAATTTTTCTCCTTCCGTTCACCCCTTCTTCCACATCTCTCTCTCTCTGCCTTTATCACTCCAGCTTTCCTCCAACCCTTTGATATATCTTCAGGACATTTCCATAAGGACTCAAAGCGCCATCTGCGTCCTACATAATCTTCTTTGGCGTTGAGACCCACACAGCCTTCCCATCGGTGACAGCTTTAGAATACCAAGTCTTTCCCCTCCTTCCCCCTTACAGCTTACTGTTTCTCTATTATTTTCGGCTCAGTATATTGTGCAGTAGTTATTCATTTCCGGAAACCAAAAACATAACTTATTTTTAGATAATAATTGATGAGTTAAGGTTTAGTTTTGGTTAGGTTAGATTTAGGTGATGTTAAAGTTTCGTTTAGGCTATGTTAGGCTTAGGGTAATTTTGGGTTAGGTTTTGTTGCGTTATTTAGGTAAAAAAAACTAATTTCATGGTGCGCGATTGCCCGGGTGGTTGGCGCCGCCAGCTTCTGCGGAATGTTTCCCATTAAAATACCTCCATCTGAAAAAGCACTACTTTTCGGCAAGGAAAAAACTAGTCAGTGTCTCAGAAAATGAACCCGCAGTCCTTATCCATTTTTACCACGCCGTGTGCTGCCATGGGAGTGTCTTTCCCGAAATACACCGAAATAATACAACTTACGGTATATCTGGGTATGTGTTTGGATCTAGTTCGGTATGAGGAGTTAATACCGAAATACACCAAAATACGTTTTTGAAATATATGTATACTCTTGATACCATATTTTGGTATTGAGACATAATACATACGTATATATGCGTCCTTCTGTATCTTTGTATATATTTCGGTATATTTTCAGGGTTATTTCGGTATATTTCGGTATTCTCAAGGTCAAGATTTAGGTCGTACTCAATCGTACACGCGACACAGCTCAGAACCAAGATGGACCATAACAATTTCATCATACCAAAATCACTTTGGTATGAAAAAAATCGCGAGTAGCCGCCTATACATACATTGTGAATGTCATATTTAAGGTCCAATTAGGTGAAGAAAATCTTATATGGACAACTATGGTCTGACAACTGGTGAGGAAGCTTTGCTGGTGGTGGTCAGCCATTGTCTGGTGGCTGGACGTTCAAATATACTCACAAGCATCACTCAGGCCCACTTTTTCTACATCAACGCCACAGACAAATGGCGAACACTAACAAAGCTATTATTTGTATAGCATAAATTATAAATTAGGCTGGTAAAAGGAATTAAAATTGTGTAAAATAGTCAAAACACTGAGGCTGCCCTGGACTCGCTTGTGTTGGTACGACTGTACATTTCTCCACGCGCCGAACAGTTGCCGACAATTCTTGTATATCCCACGCGTGAGGGTACGACGGTCGACAAAATCCACCGCCAGGACTCGACGAGCATTCTTGAATATAGCCCACAGTCTCAATCAACCTTACATCTCATTCCCTCACTTATAACGGCATATCTAAATTAAAGGCCCGAACTAAATTGGCCTACCCCTCTGTTTTTATTTTATTCTCTTACTGTCTTCTTTATAGGGACTGGCAACTAAGCGGGCTTTGTGTTACCCATTTTTGTTGTGCCCTTGACCAGTTTCTTGTGATGTAAAAAAAAAAAAAAAATTACCCTCTCACAGTCTCCATCAACCTTGAATCCCTTTCCCTCTCTTTTCATGACCCTCAGCGTCTGTAGTGAAGAAGTGGTGAACGATTTCACGAGAAAGAAATCACATGCATAAATCCCTCTCATAGATTGGTAAACGTCCCTCACTGGGTCTCACGTGAATCCCCCTCTGCGTTCTCTGTGGAGGCTGTTATAAGGGTATTATCAGACATGTTTATCTTTTTTAGTCTGGAATAATGTAGGTGTGTTGGTGTGAGTATACGCGTAAAGAATTGATGAGAGACAGAGAGAGAGAGGGAGACGAAGATAGATTAACGAAATATAGCATGGACAAGAATGGACAGGAGATGGTTGATGATAAACGAAAAAAAGAAAGAAAAAGCTACCCCCCCCCCCCCCCCACACACTTATGCACGCACTTACGCACGCACGCACGCACGCACGCACGCACGCACGCACGCACGCACGCACGCACGCACGCACGCACGCACGCACGCACGCACGCACGCACGCACGCACGCACACACACACACACACACACACACACACACACACACACACACACACACACACACACACACACACACACACACAGAGATACATATATCTTAAGCTCTTGTTCACCTCTGTATTCCTTCCTCCTCCTCCTCCCCATCCTTACGTATACACATCTTGCACGCCTCTCCCCATTACTCTTCCCTCTCACAGTGTCCCCTCGTGCACTTTCACCACTGCCACACTCCACTTTGTAACAGTAGCGACCCCTCGTAAACTCTGGTGTTTCCATTGTTTTGCTGCGAGTTCTTGATTGTTTCGCACTTTATAGGTGTGTGTGTTTGTGTGTGTGTGTGTGTGTGTGTGTGTGTGTGTGTGTGTGTGTGTGTGTGTGTGTGTGTGTGTGTGTGTGTGTGTGTGTGTGTGTGTGTGTGTGTGTGTGTGTGTGTGTGTGTGTGTGTGTGTGTGTGTGTGTGTGTGTGTGTGTGTAGGTGTCAGGTGTTAATTATCTTTATTTCGTGTTCTTTTATACTTTAAATTTCGTCTAGGAGAGAGAGAGATAACAAAACAAATAAACAACAGTGGCCAAAGTTCTCTTCAAACTTGTTTTCCTTTTGTACCTTATTAAGATGTTTCGTGTTCCAGTGATAAGCTTAACCACACCATGTCTTACTTACGCTGGCCAGGATTAAGTAACAAATGCCTGCGTCCGCCCCACCCAATGATAACAAGGTAGCAAAGCTTACGCCCCTCACCTAAAACTACCGTGACAAAATGAACCTCCTTCCACCTGTTGCCTGCTTCCTTATTCCCAAACAAGAAGTACTAAAGTTTAACAAGGTTTGTGTTGTATATTTTTTTCCTCTATGTGTCTCTGCTATGTTATTCCTTCAGAGGGAAAAGCTACGTGTGAGTGTGTGTGTGTTATATCTTTAGGGATGAAATTAAATTGATTGCAAATTAATGTTATAATTATAATAGATTAAATACATGTTGAAAAAGCTATGACATCAAATAAATAATGAAATTAATATTTTTTGTTATTTCACACACACACACACACACACACACACACACACACACACACACACACACACACAGACACAGACACACAAACACACAAACACACACACATGCACACATCTGGAAGGCTCGGTGTGTTAGAGCGTCCGGCACCATTATGTGGTCCGGCGTTCGATCTCAGGCCCCGCTCATCCCCGGGGATTTTTCTACTGAGAAATTCGGGCGGGTAATTTCCCCCTTGAGCAAGGTGGTGGGGATAGGGGTGTATGGTGTGTGGGGTCCGAGAATTACCCTAAGATCGGTAATAATGAGCTCCAACCTCGCACTGGAGGGTGAAACTGATGATCGCGTGTCTGACTCGCATGGACAAGACTATTGGTGAATGAAACACACACACACACACGCACGCACGCACGCACGCACGCACGCACGCACGCACGCACGCACGCACGCACCCACCCACCCACCCACCCACCCACCCACCCACCCACCCACCCACCCACCCACCCACCACCCACCCACCCACCCACCCACCCACCCACCCACCCACCCACGCACGCACGCACGCACGCACGCACGCACGCACGCACGCACGCACGCACGCACGCACGCACGCACGCACGCACACACACACACACACACACACACACACACACACACACACACACACACACACACACACACACACACACACACACACACACACACACACACACACACACACACACACACACACACACACACACGACGTAACTGACTGCATAAACGAGGCAACATTATTATATTTCTCCCACACGTATTTCAATTTTTATTTTATGTAAACTAAAAAAGGGTTTGTTCACAATGTTTTGGGGAAGAATTATTAAAGAAATCTCCTTTTTTTCACGTACTCCAAGGTATGAGGCTCGTTTGTTTCTTAATAGCTTTTGTTCAAATGTTCTTTAGTATTTTCTTTTTTTCCTCATCAGTTTGTTGGTCTTTTTACGTTTGTTTGTTTTCGTCTATGTCGTCATCGTCGTTTTTGTTCTTCTTCTGCTTCACCTCTTCCTCTTCCTGCTCCTCTTTTTCATCTATTGGTTAATTTTTAAAGTCCTTTCGCGCTATCAAAAGGAAGAATTCAGCATCTTTGCATATCGATAATAGTCGGGAGCCACGGAAAGAGAGCGTGGGTCGGATATCTTAACTGATAGTGGGCATTGTGATGATGATGTTGGTGGTGGTGACGAGGGTGGTGAAGGAGGCGGTGTAAAGGTGGTGATGGTGGTGGACGTATTTGTTATTGTTGTTGTTGGTTGGGTGGTGGTGGTAATGATGGTGGTGATGGTTCTGGTGGTTGAGGGTGAAGATGGTTATAGAGGTTGTGATGGAATGATGGTGTAGCTTAACAATGTTCAACATAGAATAATGATGCAGATCTTCTTAATAAGGCCACTTGAGATTAGCAAATATAATTATGCTCTTAAGAAAAAAAAGACATATTTTCATTGAATGGAAACAGACATGCAAAAGATAACACGAGAACAGCAAAAAAAACATCCTCCGAGACAGAAGACGGTATTATCTCCTCCGTATATTATATCCTTACGTTCCTCCTTTTCCTTGCTTTCCTCCCTCCCTCCCTCCCTCCCTCCCTCCCTCCCTCCCTCCCATCTCCCCTCCGGCCATGTCATCTCATTAATAATACGCAGGTCGAAATGAAGGTAAATGTGGCAGAAATGTGAAGAAATACGAGATAAACATTATGGGAAAAAATGACACTAATGATTATGCCGCTGGTGCTTTTCAGTTCGAGAGAGAGAGAGAGAGAGAGAGAGAGAGAGAGAGAGAGAGAGAGAGAGAGAGAGAGAGAGAGAGAGAGAGAGAGAGAGAGAGAGAGAGAGAGAGAGAGAGAGAGACCCTTGGGGGTGAGTTATATTTATCCTTACATATTACAACGCCACCTGATACCACACCCCCTCTTTTTTTTCTTTCTCTCTCTCTTACTCTCACCCATACAGGTCTTTTCTTTACCCTTTACCTCATGTTCCATCCCCTATATCTTCTTCCTCTTGCTCCTCCTCTTACTCTCAACACACCATTACCACTGACACCTGAGTCTCCTGTCCTCCTCCTGCCTTTTTTCTCGTCTTCTTGCATCTCTTCCACCTTCCATTCGTAAACATTAATTCCTCCTTTTTTTGTTTGAATTTTCCAAGAGTAACTTTAGATATACAGAGAGACTGTATCTCCTGCTTATTTCTTTTATTTAACTTTATTTTATTCTCTTGTTTATCCTCTGTGACAATCATTCGTGTTCTGCAGTAGTTTTTTGTTGGTGTTCTCTGCAGGTACTCCATTGCGGGACTTAAGAGAGATAAGATAGTGGTGTGTAAATCTACGTTTATTTTTGGAATATTTATGTACAATGTTCCCTTATTTAATTTTATCTCAAATATCTAAAACAAAATTTGCCGACATTTTATTTTTTATTTCTCTGTTTTGTTTAGTTTTTCTTTCATTTTTCCTTTGTGTGTGTGTGTGTGTGTGTGCGTGCGTGCGTGCGTGCGTGCGTGCGTGCGTGCGTGCGTGCGTGCGTGCGTGCGTGCGCGTATAAGTTCAGCCGACCCTTTTCAGCTCTCCTTTTCCCCCCACCCTCAACCACATCCGCATTACAACTTTGGCCCAAAACTGCAAACCAATTACAGACAGGAATTTGTTCAGGAATTTAGTATTGGATTGGGTAAACTTGCATTGCTGATAGGGTGTTGTGCGGATGTTAGAGGGGAAAGAGGAGGGAGAAGAGGAAGATTTTTTACATACGATTACATAGGAATAACAGACACCAGGAGACCTATTGGTCCATAGCGAGGGTATCTGCTGAACTACATACTACTAACTATCAACTACTTGTAAGAAAACAGTTGGAAAATGATACCATGTCCCTAAAGAGGATAAGAACATGGAAGTTTCATAGTGCAGAATGATAGGATATGAAAAATACTAACTACAACTACCACTACCACTACAACTAATTGATACGGGGGACTAGATACGAATTCGCACTATCAATACCCATTTACTTTACAGTGCGCGTCAAGTCTGTTTTTGAATGTAGTTATTGTGCTGGCTCCGACAACATTTGCTGGTAACTTGTTCCACCGATCAACGACTCTAACATTGAAATAATTTTTACGGAGATCGGTGATGCAACGTTGACCGTTTAGTTTTAGACCATTACTTCTTGTTGTCACTTGAGTTGAAAGCTCGAATAGGTTCTCTTGATTAATGACATCAAAACCTTTTAGGATCTTAAAGGTTTCTATCAAGTCCCCACGGATTCTACGATCCTTTAAGGAAAACATATTAAGTTTTCGCAGTCTCTCTTCATAAGATGAATTTCGCAGAGATGGAATTTGTTTGGTTGCTCTTCTTTGCACTGATTCCAATTTGGCTTGATCTTCTACGAAACTGGGCGACCAGAATTGAACGGCATATTCCAAGTGCGGCTTAACCAAGGACGTGTATAATTGTGTCATTACTTTCGGAGTTTTATGTTCAAAGTTACGTTTAATAAAGCCCAACATCATATTTGCCTTTTTACTGGCAGCTAGGCAATGCGGACTGGTTTTCAGATCATTACTGATGATGACACCTAAATCCTTTTCCTGCTGTACTTCAGTTAACGATTTATTTTGCATTTGATAGTTATATTTGAGGTTATCGTTGCCTATATGCATTACTTTACATTTATCGGAATTGAATTTTAATAGCCATTTATCACTCCAATCTGATAGTTTGTCGAGATCACTTTGTATGAGTTCGCAGTTTTCTCTAGTATATGCTTTACCGCCTAATTTGGTGTCATCTGCAAATTTCGATATTTTAGATACAAGTCCGCAGTCCAGATCGTTGATCGTTTGATCAGAAAAAGAGTAGGACCCAAGACCGAGCCCTGAGGCACCCCACTAGTAACATCTAACCAATCAGATGCCTCGCCATTTATTACTACCCGTTGTTTACAATTTGAAAGCCAATCGCCAATCCATGAACATAATTGCTCTCCTAAGCCATGTGCCATTAGCTTGGTCAACAGTCGCTTATGGGGAACTGTATCGAAGGCTTTCTGAAAATCAAGGTATATTACATCCGAGGGAATTTTAGCGTCCCAGTTTGAATAAATGACATTAAAAAAAATCCAGTAGGTTTGTTAAGCAGGATCTCTTATTTCGAAATCCATGCCGGGAGTTTAGTATTGAGTTATTTTCATCGAGAAAAGACACTATTTTATCCCGCAATATTTTCTCTAATAGTTTAACAATCACGGACGTTAGACTAATTGGGCGATAATTACTTGCGAGGCTCTTACTCCCTTTCTTGAATATCGGTGTAACATTAGCTAGTTTCCACATACTAGGAACATTTTTGTCACGTGGCGATTTATTAAAAATAATCTTTAATGGGGGCGAAAGTTGACTGTGACATTCGCGAAGTAGTCGCGGCGAGATTTCGTCCACCCCCACGGATTTTGCTGGGTCAAGTTTCAGCAAATAGTTTGATATTTCGTCTACTGTTATCTCTCCTATTACCAGTCTATCCCTTTCGAGTCCCGCATACATGTTTACTGGTTCTGGTAATGGAGTTTCGTCTTCTTTAATAAATACCGCATTAAAGTATTCATTGAGTACGAACGCCATACTCTTATTATCATTTACCAAGATATTATTATAATATATCAGTGGCCCAATACTTGTTTTGACGTTTTTCTTACTTCGAACGTATTGAAAGAACCTTTTCGGGTTTGATTTGGATTCCTTTGCAATTTTTTCTTCATACTCACGCTTTTTAGACTTAATTAGTCCTTTGCAGCGACGTGTTACGTCATTGTATTCTCTAGAATTGCAGTCTGCATTTGATCGTTTGTAAACTTTATACGCTCGGCGCTTTCTGCCAATGATTTGTTGGATCTCATTATTCATCCAACTGGGTCTGTTTATGTTATTCAAACGTTTTCTTACCATGGGAACATGTTTTCCACCACCGACTGGAGTTTATTTGTGAATACATTACACATGTTTTCGGCGTTATTACCATTTAGTAGGTCAATCCATTCAACTTCGCTTAGTACCCTGCTGATCTTCGCGAAATCTGCTTTATTATAATTTGGGACTAGTAACCGATTTTTTGTGATGTCTACATTGCAATTTATGCCACATCTGATTAGCCTGTGATCACTGTTTGCCAAATGTGCACCTATATCGCAGTAATCAATCAGATCAATGTCGGTAGTGAAAATTAAATCTAGGATACTATTATCCCTTGTAGGCTCACGGACCACCTGATTTAAATATACTTCGTTCAGCATATCAAGCAATCGCATACCTTCTCTATCAGCGGAATTATTATTCCAGTTTATACGAGTTAGGTTAAAATCTCCACAAATAATTGTATCGTTATTATTGTTGACAACTGACTTTATCTCGTCATACAGGAGGCAATCTAATTCCGCATTAGATTTGGGAGGACGATATATTGTCCCAATAGTTAGCAGTTTACCGTTTAGCTGAATCTTTGCGTAGACTGAGTCATAATGCTCTTTGTTTACTCTATCGATTTCGATTGCTTGCAAATTTTCTTTAATGTAAAGAATGACACCTCCACCTGCTTTATGCGTGCGACAATTTAGGAATGTCTTATAGCCTGGAATGGCTATTTCAGCTAATAAATGTTTATCTTATGTGTTGACCCAACTCTCGGTGATACTGACGATATCTGACGTTTCGGTAACAACGTATGCTAATAATTCGTTACGCTTTAAAATGATGCTTCTGGCATTTGTGTAGAGTAATTTAAGTTCCTTGATAGTTTTGGTAACCTTGCGTGAGGGTTTACCGGCAGGGCGTCTAGGGTCCACTGTTACAGGGCGCTTGATTAAGTTACTTTGATTAGTATTTGCGGAAACGGGACGTGACCCAGCGTTGCTGTGGGGTAAGAAAGGGGTTAAGGTGATGCTGCTACCGCCGTCCGCTCGTCGTTTTTTGATCTGTAAGAAGAAACTGTCATTTAGCAGACGTCCTAATCGTGCATGGCCGACGGGGCTGAGGTGGAGTCCGTCATCCCCAAACAGGATGGAATCCTCAACCAGGATGGGATCCTCGTAGAAATTATCCCAGAAGTTTGCGAAGTCTACATTCTCCTGTGCACAAAGAGACCTCAGTCGGTTATTTGCGCTGAACGCCTTATCGTAAAAGCGTTGGCCTACTCCTAGTCTGGGGAGAATTCCTGAAATAATGATATGATTAGTTTTAGTCTTGAATTTCCGGATCAACTTCCTGTACTTGTCCAGAATTTCTTCAGATCCGCTACTGTACACGTCGTTGGTTCCTGCATGGATGACATAGAGAGTGTTATCGTTAGTGTTTTTTGTGACGTCATCGCAGGCTGCAGTGATGTCGTCGAGTCTTGCTCCTGGGAAACAGAAGCGCTTCCTTTTGTCACTCGTGACCCTACCACAAAACTCCACCAGTTGTCCTCGGAGAATTGAGTCCCCGATCAATCTGGTCTCGTGTACGTCTTCCTTCATTTCGCCAAGAACCTGAAATTTGTTGTAGGTTTTGATCGTTAGGGGCGCCTTGACTGCTGTTGGTCGTCGTGATCCTCGCCTTACGGGAACAAAGGGAGCAGGGGAAGGAGAAGACGAGGGAGCGGGGGAGGAGGAGGAGGTTGGCGTAGAGGAGTGAGAAGGGGGAGGAGGAGGAGGAGGAGGAGGAGGACGAGGACGAGGACGAGGAGGAGGACGAGGAGGGGGGAGGAGGAGGAGGGGGAGGAGGAGGAGGTGGGGGAGGAGGAGGAGGAGGAGGTGGAGGAGGGGGAGGAGGAGGAGGAGGAGGAGGAGGTGATGGAGGAGGTGGAGGAGGAGGAGGAGGAGGAGGAGGAGGTGGTGGAGGAGGAGGAGAAGGAGGAATAGGAGGAGAGCATTTCCCACTGACGGCGAAATAGCTGAAATGGCCACGCCCCTTTTTTTTGGGCCACGCCGTTTTTGAGCGAAGTATGTACTACCATCCCCCGTGACTGAATCTACAGAACCGTTAGACCTAGGAGGTTGCCCGACCACTCAAAATGTGCGCAATGGCCACATTATGGGGGTCAGTAATATATTTTCATATCCAAAAGTCAATGTTTTTTAAGATAATTGCCAAAACCCGATTTCAGCATGTTACGCACTACAATTGTATAATACCACCAAGGCCACAACATATGTATGACACTTTATCATATTACCTGTTGTACCTTTTGCGTATTGTTCCTATTTTGGAATGTAATTATTTGGATTTCTACACTTTTTGCCTCTACTACAGCCACAAAACGTCCCACATTTTATGTTCCTTTCTTTGCAAGTGCACATTTTGGTACTCATACATGATGTTGGGCATTTGCATGGAGGGGGCAGGTCATCGGGCCTACACGATACTGGCAGTATCACTGGTGTTATGCCAACATCCGTTGCTTCATACCCATACTGGAGTGGATCTGGTTTGGTGACTGCAGGAGTTGGGGCTTGCAACCACATCTTACACTGCAGATATGCTCGCTTTCATGTGTTCTCGTAGCGTTGATGAACAGCACACCAGCTGGTTGAGGTCCAGTTCTTTCTTGGAGTTGTGGTACTGCTCCCATCGATAGTCATCGAAAGTGGAACAGTCGGTCTTCTTTAATCCAGACACAAGGAACTTTTCAGCATTGCTTGTTATCTGTGGTGACAGTTCTTCTACACCAAACCCTTTAAATAGGGAGAGATCCATGGATGCTTTCAGGCCAGGCAGCTTTGGACCCACCTTGCTGGTACTGTCGCAACCGCTGAGAGCATGAATGGCTGGGAGACACGACTCCAAACCGTTGTCCAGTTGATCAACCAACAGGTGGACTGGTACAGTTTTCTTTGTTTTCCGGTTACCAAACTTCACGTATAGCTTTTGTAGTTGCCAGGTTTTGTTGAAGTGGAAGATGAGGTTGACAAAGACATCTGTGTCAGGTGAGTCAACCAAGACTGATTGAACCCCGTGTCTCACAACACCATCATTAATATGGAACACGATTATGTCGTCGGCTTCTTCTTGGTGCTTGAGAGCTCTTCGATCTATGTTTCAGTGCCAGCTAACAGTTTCCTGCATTCAACCCATATACTCCTCCAAAGAAGATCTCGATCTAGTTTACGCACAAGTGCCATGAAGTCCACTATTGTCATCTGAGCGTCAATCTTTACATTCCTCGTCTCCGGTGGAAGTTGACTGACAAGTTCCCTGGCTAAGGAGGCTTTATCGGGCTTCTTGAATTTGATGCCATCTTACATTCAGTGGTGAGGAACTGGGATGTGCTGGTCACTTCATACTTCAGGAGTTCTAGCATGCTGTACCCTCTTTCTCTAGCATAGTCAATGTACCTAATCGTTTCTGCAGCATCCTTTTTCGCCATCGATTTCTTCGCTGTGGACGAAGTAGAAGTACGTTTCACGAAAACAGTCTTGCGGTTGGTAGGGATTGTGTCATGTAGGTGCTTCTCCTTATCCTGAAATCTGGTCTCAACAAACTCTTGATAACTCTTCTCACCAATTTCCAGTTATTCAAGTAATCCGTCAACAACCTCCTGGGGTATGTCAGCTCCAGTAGAGATGTTCTGAAGTCTGATTCCATGGTAGAACTTCCCTCAGAAAGGGCGTGGCCCCCAAAAAAGGGGCGTGGCCATTTCAGCTATTTCGCCGTGATTGGGAAATAGCAAATATTGTTCCTGGACCTTCAATTAGTGGATTCTTGAAGAGTTTAGTTCTGGATATAAATTGCATACAACACCACCATGAGCTACTAGAGTAGTATACCTTTCACTGGTGAATTTTTTTCCCTTCTCATTTTCTGTATCAGTTGAATACGATACATTTTGAACTTATTATAGCAAACTTTTGTCGAACGAAATATAACTTTTATGTATACTAACTGGTCACTTACGTCATGGAAAAATAATAAATCTCTTGTAAAGGGGCAACTTTTCTGGGGACAAAATCATACTTTCGGTTTCAGGTGCTTGCTAACTGAAGCATCGAAATTATTGTTCGAAAAGCTGTTTTACCCAAAATTTAGAAGCAAATTAGATTGAAGAGCAAGGTATGTGTGAGAGGCCCTCGCATATTAAAGGACATAAAACTTGTAACATCCATCTGCCTACTTTTACGTTTCAGTACACTCATAACTTTTCTTTTCACTCATATCTTATACCAAATATTTATCCCCTTCTGGAAGTCTCTTACTGTATGTTTTATAGGGTCTGACAGTTAGCGGTCTGCTTGTTCCGTATTTTTTATGTCCTTGGCCAATCCCTTATAATGTCGATATAATACAGAAAGTCATACCTCAACCTTATATATCTTTTCTCATTCAGCTTTTTTTCACGCATCTCAACCTTTACACTTTACACAACTTTTTCCATCCCTTTTTTAATCAACCTTTTTCCTCCACCCATAACTTATCTAATACTTATCTAGCCTGAAACCTATTTATATCCATCCATCACTTCACATTAACACATTCTTCATTGACGTAATATATCAAATATTCCCTTATACGTCCTCATATAATGAAAGGTGGACCAGAAAAAGGATAGGTGAGGGAGGAGAGAGGGGAAGACAAGGGAGGTGTTAGAGGAGGGAGATTTAGAGGCACCGTCGGGGCTTTGCGAATCGGAGGAAGTGAGGGTTGCAAGGAGTGTGAGGCCTTAATAGCGGCGCGTCGTGGCTTTATAGGGCTGTTAGCGTGCACTTATGGGGATGAGGAGGCGGTAATAGGGTGGTGGCCATGATTGGTGTCTGTGGGAAGGTTCTGCAAGGGAAAAATAGTGAGGGAGTGAGTTGTTTTTCGTTTTGACAGTTATATATCATTTATATCAATACAAGATTCTTGTTTTTTGTATAATTGGGTTCCTAAGATTTTTTTCGCTGATATTCTCTACACGATATGAAAATACTAAAAAATGTCATACTGATTATTGTATGTTTCCAGCTAGCTTTACACGTTTCTTTTATAATCACATTTCATTTATAAATAGTCTACAATGACTTATATGTACAGTACACGTCACGACACAGTGGACATAAAAAACAATACATATAATGGTGAAAAAAGTGAAGGCTTAAGATTCGGCAGTTTACGAAATGAGAATATATGTTGATGTTAAGTGACTTTTTTTTTTTTTTTTTTTTACTTAGCTTCCAGTCGTACTTATAGGTTCTTTACGTCAATTCTTATGCTGTTCTCTATGTCTGTCTCTAATCATGCTCTTAATTTTACATTCTTCCGATCTTAATTCCCACCTTTTTATTTTCTCTTGGTCCTTATTCCCTCCTTTTTATTTTGTTCCCGCTCTTTATTTCTTCATTTTAACCTTTTTCCGCTCTTTATTTCTTCATTTTAACCTTTTTCCGCTCTTTATTCCCTCATTTTTACCTTTTCCCGCTCTTTATTCCCTCCTTTCTACCTACTCCCGCTCTTTATTCCCTCCTTTCTACCTACTCCCGCTCTTTATTCCCTCCTTTCTACATACTCCCGCTCTTTATTCCCTCCTTTCTACCTACTCCCGCTCTTTATTCCCTCCTTTCTACCTACTCCCGCTCTTTATTCCCTCCTTTCTACCTACTCCCGCTCTTTATTCCCTCCTTTCTACCTACTCCCGCTCTTTATTCCCTCCTTTCTACCTTCTCCCGCTCTTTATTCCCTCCTTTCTACCTTCTCCCGCTCTTTATTCCCTCCTTTTCTAACCTTCTCCCGCTCTTTATTCCCTCCTTTCTACCTTCTCCCGCTCTTTATTCCCTCCTTTCTACCTTCTCCCGCTCTTTATTCCCTCCTTTCTACCTTCTCCCGCTCTATAGTCTCTCCTTTCTACCTTCTCCCGCTCTTTATTCCCTCCTTTTTACCTTCTTCCTCTCTTTATTCCCTCCTTTTTACCTTCTCCCGCTCTTTATTCCCTCCTTTCTACCTACTCCCGCTCTTTATTCCCTCCTTTCTACATACTCCCGCTCTTTATTCCCTCCTTTCTACATACTCCCGCTCTTTATTCCCTCCTTTAAAACTTACTCCCACTCTTCATTCCCTCTCCCATCACCTTCTTCCCTCCACCTCTCCCTCGTGCTCCCTCCTCACCCCACTCTCACCGTTCCCCTCCTCCTGCTTTACCAATTAATCACTCTCCCCTTAGCACTCTTCACCTCTCGCTCCTTGAGTTGGTAGAGACGTGAGTTCCCAATGTGCAGCGTCCCTGTGCATTCGGTCAGCGGTTCGAGTCCGCCTAGTTCATGCTGACGTGGCGGCGCTTTGTATAGTCAATAACCTTGTAGTTGGTACTTGCAAAGTGTCTAGATAGGATGAAAATCTTATCTTATCTCGCTCCCTTGAAGTACTAAAGGTAAGCCAGTAAGCCGCTGAGTGAGCGATTATCACCTTTATGGCTCACCTTAAAGACAGGTATTTTGCATAATTAAGCCATTGATAATGTGAATAATAGAGAAAACGATAAGCCCATTATGCCTGTTGATTATGGGTGTTTATTTTTGTTTTAATATTTTTTGCTTATACAATTTTTGTGTACATTTTATCAACTGAGAGTCCGTTTTTTGTTAGTATTTGTGTGTTTTGTTTGTTATTTTGTAATATTTACCATGCCTATGATTGTCCTTTTTTTTTTTTTTTGCTGCCTATTCTCCCTTTTTCGATGGTGATAGAAACAACATAATTTTTTTCAAATATTTGCTTTTTAGTGTTATCTTTTCCTTTATATGGGGAAATATAGTATTATATTTTGCATAATATTAATATGTCATTAAAGAACACTTTTTATTTATTTACCATGTTCATTTTTTTTATTTTGATTATGAATTTGCTGTTTATTTGTATAGTCATTCGCAAATTTTCATTAAGCAAGTGTTATAATTCCATATTCTCAGTAATGATGCAAAACAAAATATTTTTCTTCTTATCCGTAAATGCCGTGTTTATGATCCTTCCCTGATTACAATATTCACATCTCTCACATCTTAATTTATATTTTCATAACCGCCAGTCAGACTATTTGTATATACTGTAAGTCTCGGGAGGGAACTCATTATTAGACTCTTTTTTTTATATACTGTAATGAATACGTCTTTTACTCACATGTAAATTTAGCTCTTATCTCTCACAGAACATCCCATTCAGCTGATAAGAGTGTTTTTCTCGCAATGAATGCAATGTTTCTTACCCAAAATACCTCTTTCTTACATGGAACTAAAAGTCTTGTTCGCCCCCAAAAGGTGATGCTCTTAAATTAATTAAAGAAGTTTTTTTGTATTCTTTTTCTTGCTGGCTTTTCCGAGAGCTTATATTATTCTTTTCTTTTTCCATTTTTTTTTTCTCTCTCTCTCTCTCTCTCTCTCTCTCTCTCTCTCTCTCTCTCTCTCTCTCTCTCTCTCTCTGTCTCTGTCTCTGTCTCTGTCTCTCTCTCGTCTCTCTCTCTCTTTCTCTTTCTCTCTCTCTCTTTCACTCTCTCCCTTTCTCTCTCTATCTCTCTCTCTCTCTCTCCCTATATATATATATATATATATATATTATCCAATTATGTTCCTGAAACTAGGGAAAAAATTGAATTTGTAAACATTCTTAATTGCACCCCTGTACCCTCTTTGTCTATCTTTCTTTGCCTTCCTTAAGCTCTTCCTTATTTTCATCATCATCTTGTTTTTTTCTCCATCCTCCTACTTTCACTCTTCATACAACACTTTTCCTTTCCTTCTCTTCCTATCATTCATCCTCTTTTTTCATCTTTCTATTCCAATCTTCCCTTCACAGTATGAAACATAGATTACCTGTTTATTTTGTCTATTATGAGAGAGATAGAGAGGATGATGAGTGAGTGAGTGAGTGAGTGAGTGAGTGAGTGAGTGAGAGAGCTTGCTGGAGAACACCAGGCCCTCAGTGTGGAAGGAGGCTCGAGTGGTTCCTATACACAAGAGGAGTTCCAGATCTGACCCCCAAATCTACAGGCCCATCCATACAGCTCCCTGCTGTCTGTGGTCGGGGAAGTGTTCGAGAGGATCGTGGCAGAGGTAGTCTGTTGTTACCTCAGCGACAACTACCACCTCTCGGACCAACAGTTAGGGTTCAGACCTGGACGGTACACCTCTGACCTGTTGATGATCCTTACCCGAAACTGGCAGGACGCTCTGAATGACGGCCAAGACACTGTCGTGGTGGCCCTGGACATAGCGGGTGCCTTCAACAGAGTGTGGCACGGAGGCCTTCTAGAAAAACTCTGAGCAATAGGCATCCAGGGTAACCTCCTGCTGCTCCTGGGGAACTACCTGCAGGGAAAAATCCTCCAGGTCGTCGTCAACGGGCAGGCCTCTGAGTCCCTGCCAGTGGAAGCATCAGTCCCACAGAGCTCTGTGCTGGGGCCAGTCTTGTGGAACATCTACGTGGACGAATTTCACCAGCAGCTGCCAGCAGTCTCAGCTTATGCTGATGACTGTACTCTGTCCTGCTCCTACCCGCAACATGACAGTGGGCGTGCTGCTCATGAGATGAATCAGCAGCTGAGTATCATACAGGAGTTGGGTACACATCGGCAGGTGACCTTTGTTCGGAGAAGACTCAGACAATGGTGGTATATCGGTCCCCTGCTGCCGGGCCAGCAGTGGAAGGGAAGCTGCGGTTTGGTGGCGTTCCTCTCTCACTCCAGGAAGCCGTCAAGGTTGTGGGAGCAGAGGTGGACCGAGAGCTAAGGTTTGACGGCCAAATCAAACACATTACAAAAAAGACTTCTCACAGGGTCTCTGCCCTGAGAAGGGTAGCCGGCTTCCTCGACAGGGGAGGGAAGCTCTTGCTCAACAAGGCCCAGATACGGCCTTACGTAGAGTACGCCGCCCTCTCCTGGATGTCGTGTGCTGCCTCGCACACTAGGAGGCTGGACAGCATCCAGCGTCGAGCCCTGCGATTGGTGGATGCTGCAGACCACCCATACCCCCCAGCCCAACCCGAGCCGATGAGTCCCCTCGACTCATTGGAACACCGCAGGGACGTCGCAGCGCTTGTGGTATTCCACAAGGCACAGGTGCAGGGAGTGCCACACCTGGCTGGGTTACGACAGCCTCCGAGAGTCGCCACGCGAAGCACGAGAACGGTGCTTACCAGTGGCGATGCAGTGGAGGTGCCGCGTTCCCGTGCCAACCAGCACCAACGCACCTTTGCGGGCCGCGTCTCCAGGATGTGGAACATTTTCACGGCCGCCGTCCCTCACATCCAGGAGATGAACACACAAAGTGTAAAGTTGGCGGCCAATCGGTGGAGACTGTCAAAGCCCATCGTGCTGCCGCTACTGATACCGTGACACTTAGTGGCAGCAACAGTGCCTCAACAAACAAATTAGTAATGCATATATGTATATGATATTATATTTTTAGGTCTTTGTATATAAAACTATATATGTGTATATACTTATATTTACTTGCCCTTAAGATAGGTAGCAAACAACAGCGCACCTTTGGGCTTCATGTATATGTATGTTTAAAAAAGAAAGAGGGAGAAAAAAAAAATGTAATTGGTTATTACTATTATTAAACTTATTATTAACTTATTAGCAATATATCATTTACAGATCTGTTATGTAAATACTGCGCTTTACTTGGCTCATTTGACTGGAATTCGCACAGGAAAAAAAACTACGACCACAATCTTGATCATATTGTTTCGCAAGCAATATTTATTCTTCCAATTATTATCGTATTACTCTTCTTCAGCAGCAAATTTCATAACCGGCAAAAAGAGTTCCGTTATTATCTGTTATTTGAATGCTGGTGACGGGTATATGTTCTTCAGAAATAATATCTTTAAACACTTGATTGAACTCGACAAACTTCAACCATGAAATGAAACCAATTTCATGGATTTTGTCTGTCAAATTTTGCCTATTTGTTTGTTTGTTTATGTGTGTGTAAGGGGACTGTTAGTGGAACCCGTAATTCCTATTTAAAGTGTTTGAGAACGTTAATACATCTAAGATTTTTAACGTGATTTGATAATGGAGCCATCAAGTGCTCGTCTCGTCTCTCTCGACATATGCGCCTCTCTCCTCTCTCTCTCTCTCTCTCTCTCTCTCTCTCTCTCTCTCTCTCTCTCTTCTCTCTCTCTCTCTCTCTCTCTCTCTCTCTCTCTCTCTCTCTCTCTCTCTCTCTCTCTCTCTCTCTCTCTCTCTCTCTCTCTTCAATCGTTGTATCACGTCATAAAAGGTCCTTGATACATACATAACATGGGCAACTGTCCGACTTGAAATAATTTATTTCGCATCGTAAAAAGTGTATCTTTCTGAAAGTCACACCATTTTTTCACTGTTAACTTACCATTCGATGATTGCACATGTAAAGGGGAACAGTTCTGTTTAAATTTTATCCATGATTTTTTCTCTTTCCCTTTTTTTTTTTTTTCTGTTTGAGAAACACTACACTTCAGTTATATATACAGCGAAGTGAAAAGGCCTGAAAGCCTGAAAAATACACTTAATCCCTCTTGTTGGAAAGTGAAGCTCTTGCCTCAAGCGAACTAACGTGTTGTAAAAATAGAAACGGGAATGAAGAAAGAAAAAGAACGGAGTGATGCATTTCTTTTCTTTTCTCATTTTTACGCCATAACTGAAAATACATTTATGAATGAGCCACAAAATGACAAATTTCTCCCCAGATTTAATGTTACACATGGGAATTACCTCAGTTTCTAGCCATTGTCGGGCAAAAAGACAATACCGCAGAAGTAATTAACCCTCTCACGCACCGTGACGCGATTCGCGTCAAAACGGAATCGTCTACATCTGAGCTTCCGGGAGAGTAAATTTTGATTTCACCTCTCGTATGCTGAGGAATCATCAGTGCAACATGGGACAAAACAGCTCTTGGGAGGCGTTGAGAAGACGAAGAGGGCATGAGCGACACACACAAAAGGGTGTTGGTATGGCAGAAATGAGCGTTGGCCTCTGTTACATCCAGGTGTAGAAGGGTAGAGGAGGAAGAGGAGGATAGGAATTGGGCTGTTAGGTTGTGATGCTGGTGGCAGAAAATGAAAGAAAAATAAATAGTGTGATGGAGGAGGTGAAAGTTAAGATGATGTGGGGTTTATGAGGCTGGTGTAAGAGAGAGAGGTAAATATATATATACATATATATATATATATATATATATATATATATATATATATATATATAGAGAGAGAGAGAGAGAGAGAGAGGGAGAGGGAGAGGGAGAGGGAGAGAGAGAGAGAGAGAGATTCAGGTAGTTGCTGCCAACAGGAGGAAAGCTGACATTCGAAGGGAGCACTGGCTAAACTGGTGCCGAGGGCTCGACTACCACTCGTCACTCGGCTAAATGTGGCGACAGCTACAAATCATCGCAGGCAACAAGCGGCCTATCCGACCCCCCCAACCCTTACCCCGAAGACCCCTGACGCGAAGCAGAGAGGCTCGCCACCTCATTTTCCACTCGTACCTGTACTGACAATCTACCCGCTGAGACACGCGACAGATTGACAGAGCTGCTGCCAGCAAGATACGATCAAATAGACCGCACCTGTGCGGAACAGTCAAACACCAACACACCCCTTTCCCTCCTCGAACTACGCCGGGCACTCAAGACGAGTGGAGATACTTCCCCGGGCATGACAGGATTACTTACTCCATGATCAACAATGCAGGCTCAGATGGTCACTCCACCTCTTCACCCTCTTCAACGCCTTCTGGGAGGCCTGCAAACTACCATCAAAATGGAAGGAGGCCACCATCATACCCATACCCAAGCCCAAAGATCCTGGTACCATGCGCCATATCTCACTCCTCCGATGTGTAGGCAAAACCATGGAGCAGATAGTGCTAAACAGGCTAGTCCGGGCGGTCGGTCCGCTCCATCAAGACCTCTTTGCCTACAGGCGGGGCACGGGAACAGCTGAACGCCTATCCACTCTCCTATGCGCTGCCAGTTGCGGAGATCCCAGTGTCTAAACCCCGGTTCTCTATCTTAAAAAAGGCTGCAGTGAAAGGGAGGTAGATGCACTGTAGCCGTTTTTAAGATAGAGAACCAGGGTTTAGACACTGGGGTCAGGGTAAAGGAAACTTGCGACACTAGGAGGAGTTTCAGAAGGCAGGGAACTAAAGTGATTCGTAAAAGAGAGAGAGGAGGTGTTTAGTTAAAGACAAATGGAAAATTGACAAAAAGAAAGAGTTGCTTGAAGGTTTACTATACAAACTGTAAGAGTATTTTAAACAAGATAGATTTCCTGAGAAGAATAAATAGTGTAGAGAATATTTATATAATAGCATTAACAGAAACATGGTTGGATATGTCAAGAAAGGTATTTGATCCGGAATTCGAGATAGCTGGGTATAAGTTATTTCACAAGGACAGAGTAGGCAGACAAGGTGGAGGAGTTGCGCTTCATGCAAGAGATGCATTGCAGTGTTGTGTTAATAATGTTATAAAAACAGATGACAGCATAGAGTCTATATGGGTAGAGGTTACGGAGGGAACTGAGAAACTGGTTCTGGGTGTAGTGTATAGGCCTCCAAACTTATGTTAAGAGGATTCAGCTCCTATATGGGAAAAAATAAACAAGGCCTGCAGATATAATCGACTATGCGTGGTGGAAGATTTTAATCTTAGGAATAATCATAGGTGACAGCGACGCAGATGAATTGTTAAATATAATCCAGGATAACTTCCTAAGTCAAGCAATCAGGGAGCCTACTAGAGGAGATAATACTCTAGATCTATTGATGACAAATAGAGACGATTTAGTTACAAATGTGGAGGTCGGTGGGAATTTAGATAATAGCGACCATTATGAGATCAGATTTAGCTTAAAATGGGAAGTTGGAGAATTAAGTGGCAATGAGCATCGAATACCTAATTTCAGAAAGGCCAATTATGCAGGATTAAGAAGACACCTGGAGGTTATTAATAAGAGGTGTGGGATGGAGGGGAAGACATTTTCCAAGGGTAAAGACAGGGCAATGACAGCTGGAAAGGCCAATTACGAAGGATTAGGAAGGCACCTGGAGGTAATTAGGGCGGTTAGATATGGAAGTGAGGTCGAGGCTGAGGAGGTAATTAGAGCGGTTAGACAGGAAAGTGAGGTCGGGGCTGAGGAGGTAATTAGAGCGGTTAGAAATGGAAGTGAGGTCGGGGCTGAGGAGGATTATACCTCATTTGTCTATAATAATATAAGCGAAAGTGTGTGTGTGTCCGCGATAGGTGCCGCCCCCAGTGGCGCAATCCCCTCATGGCGCAGTTTTGGAACCAGGTCGACCAGGGGAACATTTTAAGCCCACTTATGGGATGATCCGATCACTTTTATTGTTTTATATTTTTAGTAGCCTATTAGCGAGAATTGTGAAAAAAAGTGGGTTGCAAGAATTGAGGAAACCTTGATCTAGGGTGATGGGTAATGGGTGAATGAATGGGTGGGGTGATTGGTAATGGGTGTGGGGTGATGAGTGAGTGAATGGGTGGGGGGTGATGGGTTGAGGGTGATGAGTGATGGGTGAGGGAATAGGTGGGGGGTGATGGGTAATGGGTGAGTGAATGGGTGTGTGGTGATTGTTAATGGGTGAGTGAATGGGTGGGGGGTGATGGGTAATGGGTGAGTGAATGGGTGGGGGGTGATGGGTAATGGGTGAGTGAATGGGTTGGGGGTGATGTGAATGGGTTGACGTTAATACATACATTTCTACATCCATGATTTCAGGAAAGTTAGAAGGGGCTATCTGGAGAGTCTGTGTTTGGTGGGCCTTTGGCCCACCAATAGCCCTCCGCAGGAGCTAGCCAAAAAGTCCGCCCGGAGGGCGGCTTTGCGGCTAGTAAGGAATATAATTGACGGACAGAAAAGAAATATTCCTTATAGGGAAATAAGGTCCAGAAAGAGTGATCCAAAATGGATGACCACCAATTTAAAACACAACATTGTAGTAAAAAGAAACATTTATTTAAGATTCAAGGCAGGATTGGTAAACAAAGAATAGTATAACGTGATGGCAAGGACAGTGAAGAAATTAACTCGAGTTGCTAGGAACAATTATGAGATTAAAGTAGCAGGACAGGCGAAAAGGGACCCAAATGGGTTCTATCAGGTATATAAAGCAAAGACAAGGGAATTAGTTGGGCCGTTAAGGTCAGGACAGGGTAAGGTCTTAAATACGAATGAGGATATGTGTAAGAGTCTAAATGATTATTTCTTAAGTAATTTTACGGAGGAGGTTACACAGACGATACCTGATAGTGAACAGATGTTCAAAGGAAGCGATGAGGAGAAACTCAAAAGATATTGTGATAACTAGGGAAATGGTGGAAGAGGGTATAGATAAAATTAAAAATTTAAATCGCCAGGACCAGATGAAATGTATGCCAGGGTATTAAAGGAATGCAAGGAGGTTGTTAGCGAGTCGTTAGTGCACATTTTTTGGAAATCGGTTGAGATAGGCGATGTGCCATTATTGTGGAAGAAAGGAAATGTTGTTCCCATATTTAAGAAGGGAGACAGAGGACTAAAGTCAAATTATCGACCCGTAAGTCTAACGTCAGTGGTGGGTAAATTATTGGGATCTATTATTGCAAAAAACAGTAGAGAGCACTTAGATAAACATAGTTTGATCAATGATTCACAACATGGATTCACCAAGGGTAGGTCATGTCTCACCAATTTATTGAGTTTTTATAGGAAAGTTTATGAGACGGCAGATAATGATAAGGATTATGATATAATATATCTGGATTTTAGTAAGGCATTTGACAAAGTATCACACGAGCGACTCTTAAATAAGGTTAATGCTCCTGGAATAGATGTGGGAAGGTTCTTAATTGGATCAGAGCGCTCTCTCTCTCTCTCTCTCTCTCTCTCCTCTCCTCTCTTCTCTCCATCTCTCTCTCTCTCTCTCTCTCTCTCTCTCTCTCTCTCTACTCTCTCTCTCTCCTCTCCTCCTCTCTCTCTCATCTCTCCTCTCTCTCTCTTCTCGTCTTCTCTCTCCTTATGTCAATTATATATATATAATAAATATATATATATATATAAAGAATTGGATAATATATAAAATTAATAATTTAAATCAGTAAATAAAGTATGAGTATAATAGGAATAAGAGTTTAGAGATTATATATC
>JACEEZ010006414.1:40085-52585 GCA_016584305.1 Chionoecetes opilio | reverse complement strand
AAAAGTATACTAATGCATTGATATACACATATATAAACAATTTATACTTATATATAACATTAATCTTATAGTACAAATGTGTATAGTCATTATTTTTATTACTTGTTTTTATTGCATTGGTTCGGCTTGCAGCCAGACATTTACGCTCGATTTGAAGGCCTGCAGGGAAGTGGTGAGGTGCAGGTCGGTCTGGCGCACCAAGGTGTTCCACAGTCGACCATAGCGGGGTAGGAAGGAGCGGAGGTAATGTTCCGTCCTCGCGAAGGGCACAGTCACCTGATGGTGCTCTCTCTCTCTCTCTCTCTCTCTCTCTCTCTCTCTCTCTCTCCTCTCTCTCTCTCTCTCTCCTCTCTCTCTCTCTCTCCTCTTCTCTCCCCTCTCTCTCTCTCTCTCTCTCTCTCTCTCTCTCTCTCTCTCTCTCTCTCTCTCTCTCCTCTCTCTCTCTCTCTCTCTCCCCTCTTCTCTCTCTCTCTCTCTCTCTCTCTCTCTTCTCTCTCTCTCCTCTCCTCTCTCTCTCTCTCTTCTCCTCTCTCTTTTCCTCTCTCTCTCCTCTCTTCTCTCTCTCTCTCGAAACAATTACGTGAACTTCCTACACCAATTTTTTTCTCTTCCTCCTCCTTCGAGACAAATTTTCTCAAAACTGCGGCTTACACGGCGGAGCCAAATAAATTAGCTCGAGGGAACGCCGATGTTAGGTACTCTGGCGGGAGGAGGAGGGAGGGGTAAGGGGATTGCATAGCTCTATTAGCTTGTGGTGGTGGTAGGGTTTCAGCATTTTTGTGACTGCCAGGGGTGACTGCATTATATTACTGTAAAAGGCTACTCGTGCAAGCGTTTATGTTATGACATTTTGAAATTTGCTGGTACAATAATGTGACTTTTCGTTCCCTAACTTTTCTTTTAGGTGTACGAAGAATTGTTGTTTTAATATTGCGATGGATAGATATACTACTTTTATTTTCTTCATCTTGGAATAACATGTGTTTTTGTTATTTTGCATTTTTGAACTAAGAGGATGAGAAACATTTGGGGAGCGGTGGCCGAGTGGTTAGCGTCTTGGAGTGCTGAACTCAATGTCCCGAGCTCGAATCCTGCCGGGGGCAACTCTTTCAAGAGCCTGGTAGGGGAGCAGAAGGGCCCGGGTTCAAATATCAACAAGAGCAACTGTCAAATCCATCGTCGAGTGGCCGAAGCAACTCACATGCAGCGTATACCTGTCTGCCGATTACGAGTGTGACGGTGGACTCTAGGGGCTGCATGCGCCTAAACTGAAGATCCGAACATCACATAAATTGGGATCTTCACCTGAGACGACACGTGTCACTATAAAAATCCAGCCTGCGCCACCAGCAGGCGAGATCGACCAACATCAAGATTCTCCATATGCCTACAGATGCTATAGGCTACAAAGTAAAAAAAAAAAAATAATAATAATAATAATTAATACGTAACAAATTAATTAAAACTTCATTAAACAAACTCTTGATAATTGTAACATTCATGGCGTAGCTTTAACTTATACTTCCCTTCTTTTGTGGTTTGTCGTCCTGTTAATTAACCCCACAACCTAATGCAGCTGTTTGTGTTCCGCAATGATCGTTTATTCAATGGATATACAAGATATGTGTTTAACGAACAATATGTAGCCTAGCCCGAATGATGATTATAATGATGATGATGATGGTACGCAGTTGGTTAATTTCATTGCAAACGGGTGTCCTTTATAGCTAATTTACTCGTGTTGCTCTGATTTATTGTCCTCGTCAACGCTAAGCTGTCGGTTTGGAAGGGAATGGGGTGGTTAGCAATCGATTGGTCGTGGCTGTTCCCTCATGACTCACACCTAAACGATAGAATATTATGAACAAATAATAAAACGTTTGTGATATTTTGTTGGTTTCTCAGGGAAAAAGGAGACTGTTACTACCTTCTCCAGTCCTTTATCTTTCCGCCTAGTCAGTTCCCCAAACACTGTGCGTTCTGTTTTCTTTTTTGATGAACACCAATCATATGCTTCGGTTGGGGTAATGGGGGCGGAACTTATCCATATTTTTAACCAATGGCATCGAGAGGAGGAATTAAGTGAGCTGGATATCCCATCATGTCCATTATAACACCATTATCCTCATTTCCTTTATAAGGTGTGGAAATTATCCACCAACCACCCTCTTAATAATTGCTGGAGTGGTGGTTTGTTCCCCCCCCTTGTGAGGGAGGTATTGTCCGCTCATCATAAGGGGTGCGTAGGGATGTATATATGTAATTATAATGGTTATGGGTATTAGTTGGGGTAATTTGAGTAAGTGATAAGTGCTGGGATAGAATAATTGAACATTCCCAGTAATATTAAGCATTTGCACCTTAAATAGTTAGCACCTTGGTTGGGGCAGCCGGTGATTGGCCGCCGCCCCTTAGATCCAGGCCACCTGGAATTGTATACGTGGCTGGGTAGGTGATTGCGATCGCCGCCGCCCGTCCACAGAAATTCAGTACACTTCCAGACCTCCGTGAGGATAATATCTCTTATTAAATATATACGTGGATTTGTATATAAGAGAGAATTGTATATAGACTCATTGCACATAGTGTTAAAAAACAATAGGACGTGTTAAAATACGACACACTGATTATATTCGCCGGGTCGTGGATAACTTGGTGTGAAAACCTCTTAACGCCCATAACAATAACACCGCCTCCAGCCCTTCACGGGCGGCCTGGATCACGTTGACCACTTCGGATCACAAGACATTGCAGTATTAATCAAGCCTACGTAATTCAACCCTACTATTCACCGATAAGTATCCTAGTTAGTTGACTAGTTAGGGTATTGTGTCGGGATTAGATAGACGATGGTTTTTGTTTAGGTAAGACCTCAAATTAATATGTGCTTGTAGCATAAATTTCTACAGCTGGTGCCCCAAGTGAGGAATATTGATGTTCATGTGACTCGAAGTGGTCGTTGTGAGGCGTAATTATGAGCCTATCACTACAGGTGGTTATGAGAGCAGAGGTGTTGTGTTTCGAAGCGTCAGGAATGAATCAGCCGGTCAACTACCATACGCCAGGTAGTAGGTAACAGCAGAGGTTACGTAGCATTAGTTAGTGTTAATAGTTAAGTGCTGGTTGGTCATAGGTCTGGTTATTCGCCTTGACAGGCCAACCAACGGCGCTTCCAGCACTTATGATATAATTAATTATCAACTAACAATTATATATATAGTGACGTTATCTTGCATTCAATATTTTGTTTGACTTAGTAATTAACTAAATCATGGCGAAGTTAGCTAAGCATTCATTATCGGCTAAATTAGCAATGCTCACACGAATATATAATAAGTGTGAGGACGCAATTAAGGCAATACCTATTGATTATATTAATTTAAAGACAGGTCTACCATTGTTAAATGAGCAATGGAATAAATATGAGGAGGCTTACTTCCTATATGAAGTTCAATTAAGACAAGTTGGGGATAAATAAATGATTCACCAATGTGTGATCAGTTATGAACAACAGTGTCAAAGATATCTTGATAAAGTAATTGAATATGAGGGATTACTGGAGTGTGCTCATATTCCATCAACAGCTAAAGCTTCTTTAACCCAAAATTTGCAAGGTATTGAGCAGGAACCCCCCCCACAGGGAGATCAAGATTGTTATACTTAAGGGTAATCAGCTATATCAGCCACCCTTAGAGTTTAAAGATCCCTCGTTAGTGGGTATTTATCCCGCGCCTGTTAAATTTACGCAAATCAAACAGCCTCTAATTAGGATTCAAACTTCTCAGCCTACCAGTAAACCACTAAGACCTACTCAAATAATAGATACAATCCCCAAATCCAGGGCTACTTCTAGTGAAGTACGAAGAATAAATTGTGTCTTATGTGAGGGGAACATCCACCCTCCACCTGTAATATCTATTCAGATTGTTCCACGAGAGTTGAAAGGTTAATGAGCCTCTTGGTAAATGCCTAACCTGTCTCCGTGGTAAACATGCTTCAAATGCATGCCCTATAAATTTAAGAACTTGTAGGAAATGTCAACAATCTATTCATAACATAGCTCTTTGTCCTAACAGTTATATAAACTCAGACCCTACAGTAGTTAAAACGGCAGTCACTAATAAGAGTAGTTCAGCAGCTGTTCCTACTGCGGAATTGAAGGTGAGCCGCAATGATAATTCAGTCATTGTAAAGACAATGCTTGACAGTGATGCACAACGATCCTTCATAAGTAGGGAGATAGTTGAGTTGTTACAACTACCCATGATTAATAAAGTGAATTTAGCCATATCAGGTTTTCTTGCCAATACAGAGGCTCAAACCTTTGACATAGTTCAACCCCTAGTCCAATTAGGAAGATATAAATGTTGGGTAGCTGCTGTAGTAATTAATGATATTGGTATTAGTTTAACTGTTAATGGACTAAAAGACACAACGGAAATGCTAAGGGATAATGGTGTTAAACTAGTTAGTAATACCTTCGAGGACGTTGATGGTCCTTTCCAATTAGAAATAGGCGCTGATTATTTTGGGCGTTACCTAAGGAAGGTAATCAAAATACATAACGTCTCTATGTTCACCAGCGCTGGTGGTAAGGTAATAATGGGACCCATCCCACATACTCACCAAGCAGAACAAGAGGAGAGTATTCCTAGTCATGCACAACCCCTATTAATTACCAGAATTGGAACCAATTTCTTGCCCACACCAATACGTGAGGTATTAGAGGAAAGTGACATTCCAGTTCATAATGAATATATCGCCACTAATGAAAATCCTGATAATAATGTCTCACGAGGAAATAATAACCTCAAAATAAACGCAGGATTATGGTTTAAAGGCCCTACCTGGCTGAGAGAGTGTAATAATAATCCTAAACAGGTTTCCACTCAGCCAGACATATCTGTAGATATAATAAGGGAGCCTGTATTGATCCCAGATCCTGTAATAGACATTGAAAGGTTTTCCTTACCGAGCAAACTAATTAAGACTACTAATTTAGTCTTCAAATTCATTAAAAGGGATAGCTCTGACTCTTTGAAGTTTTGGGTCAGAACAATACAAAAGCAGGTATTTCCTGAGGAATATCAGCTCTTGGCCTCAGCCAGCCCCCATAGGAACAAATTGACCGAATTATTAGGATTGTACCTAGATCATGAGGGTATAATTATGTGTCGTGGACGAAATTTGAAAGCTGATCTTCCAAATGCCACCTGTCATCCCATACTAATTACCAGACGCCATCATCTTACTAAATTGTTGGTGGAAGAATATCATAGGAACTCATTACATGGCGGAATGGCTACAATATTAGCCGATATCAGGTGTACATTTTGGAAACATCATGGTAGACAGGCAGTCAAATATTACCTCAAATCTTGCATTAAATTTAATAGATTTGAAGATAGACTAGTCTCCTACCTAGGTCACCCTGAACTTCCCGCTGATAGAGAGATCCTAAAATCATTTGAGGTCAATGGTGATGACTATACTGGGGATACTATAATTTCAGGAGTTAACTCTCCCCCCGATCATGTATATGTCTGCATATTCACTTGTACCTCTATCAGGGCTATACATTTCAGAATAGTCAAAGACCAAAGTGCCGAAACCTCTATTAAAATGTTCTGGCGCTATGTGGCCTGGGGTGATGTCACATGAAGCGGAACTTCAGTTTTCGCCGGCCCCCAGTTGTGGAAATTATCCACCAACCACCCACTCAATAATTGGTAGAGTGGTGGTTTTGTTTTACCCCCTTTGTGAGGGAGGTATTGTCTGCTCATCATAGGGGGTGCGTAGGGATGTATATATATATATATATATATATATATATATATATATAATATATATATATATATATATATATTATGTATATATATATATATATATATATATATTTTATATATATATATATATATATATATATATTTATAATGGTTATGGGTATTAGTTGGGGTAATTTGAGTAAGTGATAAGTGCTGGGATAGAATAATTGAACATTCCCAGTAATATTAAGCATTTGCACCTTAAATAATTAGCACCTTGGTTGGGGCAGCCGGTGATTGGCCGCCGCCTTTTAGATCCAGGCCACCTGGAGTTGTATACGTGGCTGGGTAGGTGATCGCGATCGCCGCCGCCCGCCCACGGAAATTCAGAACACTTCCAGACCTCCGTGAGGATAACATCTCTTATTAAATATATACGTGGATTTGTATATATGAGAGAATTGTATATAGACTCTTTGCACATAGTGTTAAAAAACAATAGGACGTGTTAAAATACGACACACTGATTATATTCGCCGGGTCGTGGATAACTTGGTGTGAAAACCTCCTGACGCCCATAACAATAAAACCGCCTACAGCCCTTCACGGGCGGCCTCGATCACGTTGACCACTTCGGATCACAAGAGATTGCAGTATTAATCAAGCCTACGTAATTCAACCCTACAATCCACCGATAAGTATCCTAGTTAGTTGACTAGTTGGGGTATTGTGTCGGTATGAAATAGACGATGGGTTTTCTTTAGGTAAGACCAAGTTAATATGTGCTTGTAGCATAAATTTCTACATGAGGTATATAATACTTTAATTCGTGGATTTGCCAGTAAGGACTATATCCCTAAATCCAGCAATTAAGATAAGGTTATTTTTAAAAATAAGAGGAACTGGAAAAACATGTTTTTGGCCACAATGTCGTTAATACAGCTTAAGTCTATATAAAGAACCCACGAATGAAGACCCCTTTCAGTGTGACCTTTATCTCAGGTTAAGCAGTGTGACCTTCATGCGGTATTGAGTTAGTCTTAACTTATTCTTTTGGTGAAGGAGGTACAAGGTTGATTATAATTATCTTTATAACTCAACACTCGTGGGAAGTATGAAATATCTTCACGTTTGTGCCGCGACGTGTTGTGTGATGTTTTCTGTCTTGTGAACGGTCTGGTCTCTTTTGGCTGTCTGGTTTTATTTTGGTTTTGGTTTTGGTTTGTGGATGAGCTAGAAGGATGGCTATCTGAAGTGGAAGGAAGTGGGTAGAAGTATTTGGGTATGTATTTGAAAGTATAAGTGTGTATCAATATGCAAAATCACGTCGATCATGTACTTTAAGCTATGCCATGAGAATTAACTTCATTTTTGGTCAATGTAAAATGTGCTGAAATGAAAAGGAACGTTTATATGTAATACATCTTATTTATAAAATATTGATTATATTATTATTGTTTCTAATTAATAATGCATCCAAAATATTCATATATATATCGCAGGTATTGGTAGCATAATGATAGAAAAAAATGTTGGATGATTGATAAAGAAAAGTGAGGATAAAAAATAATATTCTGGGAAAGGAAGAACATAAAGGAAGGGGAATGTTGCTGGAAAGGATTAAAGGAAATAAGACTGCCTACAGCCGATCACATAACATGACGTCAACCTTCAGGAGGTGCAGCAGGTAAAGATAGTGGTAAAGGTGGAGGTAAAGAGATGTTTGGGAGGTGGAGTGACTAGTTTCCGTTCCGTCACGAGAAAACGTCAAACAAACACCAATCACCCGTAACCTGCTGAAAAACATAAAAATAAAAAAAATTGAAGGAGAAACAAATACTAGGAGGCAAGCGACGAAACAGACGTGTGTGTGTGTGTGTGTTGTGTGTGTGTGACCGATAGGAGTGTCATAGAGATAACCTGGGAAATCGAACATGAGCTTACATAAATACATGTACATAAACTTACGTACAGTACACACACATACTCTCTCTCTCTCTCTCTCTCTCTCTCTCTCTCTCTCCTCTCTCTCTCTCTCTCATCTCTCTCTCTCTCTCTCTCTCTCTCTCTCTCTCTCTCTCTCTCTCTCTCTCTCTCTCTCTCTCTCTCTCTCTCTCTCTCTCTCTCTCTCTCTTTCTCTGACCAATCTCACCTCATTACGTTTCACACACAGCTTTGGCTTCATCCAATCGCCTTCCTTTGGTTCAATCGTTTGCTGCTTTGCTTTGCTTGTATTGAGTTTGCGGTATCGGCGGAGGGGTTTAATTTCACCCAATCAGCATCCAAAATGACTCATCCATAATTACTGATGATTTGCAGCCACTGTGCCATGGCCGAAGTGTTTCCAATGCATGCTGTAGAAAGGGAGATTCAATTATAGTTATCATTGTTACGGATCGTTTATTCCCTAGCTATTAGTCAGGTTCATTATGTGTTTAGCCCAAAGTGGTTAGGTTTCTTGGATCTGATGAAATTTAGACCGAGTTAGGAATTATATGTTTCTGTAGCAGCCCCCTCCACTGCTGTTTCTGCTCGTATTTTTTTGTGAAGTAAACTATTGGGGGAACAAACAGTTATAATTGGTAGTAATTATAGGAACTTTTTTAATACAGAGGTGAGTGTGCATGTGTATATTCTCTCTCTCTCTCTCTCTCTCTCTCTCTCTCTCTCTCTCTCTCTCTCTCCTCTCCTCTCTCTCTCTCTCTCTCTCTCTCTCTCTCTCTCTCTCTCTCTCTCTCTCTCTCTCTCTCTCTCTCTCTATCTCTCCCTCTCTCTCTCTCCTCCAGTCTAATAAATATAACAAAATGAGAGACAAAATGTGTTTGAACTTTGAAGCTCGTGTGGTAAAAAAAAAAAAAAAAAAACTGTTGCGAGGACCGGCGAAAAAAAAAATTGCAGTGCGAATATTTGCGATGAAATGATGTTGCAAGGACGGGTAACGAGATGATGTTGCGGAGACGGTCGGTAAAACAGTATTGCGGCTCAAACACTCTAAACTTCCAAGCGTCACGCCTTTCAACGTCCTCGCGAGATCAGAAGAAAAAGTTTATCCCCCAAGGAACCATATCAGACCTATCAACCCGGGATGCTGTTTCTCGAGATCTCCCTGTTGGTGTCTCGATAGGGAACTGGAAAAAAAATTCATAAAAAAGAAAAGAAAAAAAGGGAGAGGTTAAGTTAGTGCGAGAGTCAAGGGAAAGGGTTGAGGTTGGGAAGGTGGGTGAGGTTTGGTGTCTGATTCCTGGCGGGGTGATGAAGGACAATCGGGCTTGTGGATTGTGTTTATGTCAGTCTTGGGTCCTTGGCAATCGATCTCTAGTGAGGGAGGAGGATCTGAACAGCCTCCCCGAACTCTTACAGGGGGGAAATTGCTCCGCCCGAGGGATTACGGTACGTTTCTTTATCGTTTGCTGGTGTCTTGGTGGTGTGTGTGTGTGTGTGTGTGTGTGTGTGTGTGTGTGTGTGTGTGTGTGTGTGTGTGTATGTGTGTGTGTGTGTGTGTGTGTGTGTGTGTGTGTGTGTGTGTGTGTGGTGTGTGTGGTAGTGTGTGTGTGTGTGTGTGTGTGTGTGTGTGTGTGTGTGTGTGTGTGTGTGTGTGTGAGCTTTTATAAGATGTCTATATTATTATTTATATTATATGCATCGATTTATGTTTTCATTGCTATTGATTTGGTCTTGTGATATATTTTTATATATGTTTAGGGGTGGGCTATTTTTTCCAAAAAGTTTTCTTTTCAATTTTTGTTTTGTATTTACCCACGACATACTGCAATTCGTTGAAAGTATTTTAAAATTCACACCACACAAGTCAACACATTATTACAAGAGTTAGAATATTGTGGTGAGACACGTAAAAAAATATCAAGTTTCCTTTTTTGTGTTTGCACATTTCTTTTCTTACGTTCTTTTTTTTTTTAGATAAGGGGATAGCATAACAACAAAGCATCAGAGACAAAAATGAACTTCTCATATCATAGGATTCGGTGGATTAGCCAAAATATGTAGCCCAGTAGCAATTTGCAAGAACCCTGAGGCTGTTGGCAGGGTGATACAAGGCACAGATAGTGCAGGGTAAGGATGAGGACGATGGACACCCTTCCCTCCCTTCCTTTTACCCAACATCCAACGTCCTTTCGCACACACCCATCCAGGCACTGAGGCTCCGTCATGCTGTGTTTGTGTGGCATAACGTATACGAGGCTGCCTCTCGCCCGTCTCCCTATCTATTTTTCCCTCCACATTTTTCCCTCTTATGCCCTTTTATTACGCCCAATTGAAGAGTATAAGCGTTGGGGACATCTTGTAGGATACTCTATAGGGTGTGTGGTTACAGGAGGGGCTTCATTGTGTCCTACAAAGAGGTATAAATAGACGAGAGCTTCAAAAAGTTGGATAAATGCTTCTATAGCGGTAGAGTCATGCGTTATTTTGGTTTTGTGGCTTTCTCCCCCATGCTAGTTCCTTCTTAATGCATTATTTTTTTTTTCTCCATCTTTTTTTTCTTCTCTCTCTCTCTCTCTCTCTCTCCTCTCTCCTCTCTCCTCTCCCTCTCTCTCTCCTCTCTTCTCTCTCTCTCTCTCTCTCTCTCTCTTCTCTCTCTCTCTCTCTCATCCTCTCTCTCTCTCTCTCCTCTCTCTCTCTCCCTCTCCCTCTCTCTCTCTCTCTCTCTCTCTCTCTCTCTCTCTCTCTCTCTCTCTCTAATTATATCTCTCTATATATATATATATATATAATATATTAATATAATATATAATAATATATTATATATATAATATAATATATTATATATATATATATACATATATATATAATATATTATATATATATATATATATATATATATATAATATATATAATAATATAATATATATATATATATATATATATATAATATATATATATATATAATATATATATATTTCTCTCTCTCTCAAAAGCTTGTACCAAGAGTCAAGGCGGTAGAGCGACGAACGACGAACGGCAGAGGAGAGGTTACCGTAAGAGGGATATGTTTTGGAACGAAGAGCAGCGACGAGGGTTGGCGGTCACGGTCGAAGACACGGGTATCGCCGTGTCTTCCCGCAACTTTCGATGATTTTGTGTTACATTCCTAATCAGGAGGCACTAATATAGTTGATATCTTTTCATAATATAGCAAGATATTTTTCAATAAGTATTTAAGGTATAAGCAATCAATCATTGGGGGCATACGCCGGGGGGCGCGTCGCCTCGCCCACCCTACGACGCCACTCCCGAGGGTCATCACGCGCGAGGTCCCATGCAGGCTCCTTTCCCATACCAAGCAGCTCTCGACAAGAAACATCAATTTGCCCCAGCCACGAGCCTTGTGGGCGCCCCCTTGGCCTCCTCCACGCCGGATTGTCTCTTACAGATACAACCCGATGGGAAGGATCGGTTTCAGGGTAGCGTGCCACATGCCCATATAGCCGAAGTAAGCGCTGACGGACTATGCAGGTAATAGGCCTCGATTCAGTCTCACGGTGCAATCGCTGATTTGACACGTAATCATCCCAGCGATACCCCATGATTCTGCGAAGACACTTATTACCAAAGGCATTGATTCGTCTCTTCAAGTCACTATTTAGTGTCCATGTCTCACAACCATAGAGTAAGACAGGGATCACAAGCGATTTGAAGATCCGGATCTTTGTCCTCCTGCACAGGTATCGACAACGCCAAATACTCCCACTGAGCGAGTCCATAACACCGTGGGCTATGCCAATCCGCCGTAAGACTTCTTGACGTGACCCGCCGTCATTATGAACTGCGCTACCAAGGTATGTAAAACTTTCCAAGATCTCAATGTCCTCGCCACACGCATGAACAGACTGTACTGCTTCATGTAGTAAGTCTCCAAACACCTGGACCTTGGTCTTGAGCCAGGAGACCTCAAGTCCCAAAGGCTTTGCCTCCTCGTGCAGCGCCTCGAGAGCCATCACCAGGACCTCCAGCGACTCAGCAAAGATTACTGCATCATCGGCAAAAACAAGATCAGTGATCTTGGTGTTGCCAACGGATGCTCCACAATCACTTTGATCTACAACCTTGTCCAATACCCAGTCCATAAAGGCGTTGAAAAGTGAGGGGGCAAGGACGCACCCTTGCCTCACTCCTGTATTCACAGGAAAGAAGCCGGATACACCTGCCTCACACTTCACAGCACTCTCAGTTTAAGGTATAAGTATAAGATTAATAGGTATTACTTATCCGGCAATAAGTGATTTTAATGACAATAAATGGGTTCGGGGTAACGGGATGGGTCTTGCTTAAATCTGCCGCCATTCTCAAGGTCGCTGTCAGAACCCATCATGAAGGATCTCTTATTTCACATGTTTACCTTAATACACGCCTCTACTATTAATTAACTTCTTAAAATATATATTTCACCAACTTCATAACCGAGCAACGTTTCTGTTGATGTTTTTGAAGAGTTTACGGGAAAATACGCATTATAGTCCTACCAAGGCAAGAAAGTTGGAAGGCACACTATTACCAATACACAGCTGCGTCATACCTCAACCGAACCTGCCTTCCTGTCAACTCTTGGTAACGATTGGAAGGCTCTGCCCCGACCTAGCCTTCGTCGTTACCTCGTTGTTCGTCGCTCTACCGCCTTGACTCTTGATACAAGCCTAAGTCTCTCTCTCTCTCTCTCTCTCTCTCTCTCTCTCTCTCTCTCTCTCTCTCTCTCTCCTCCTCTCTCCTCTCTCTCTC
>JACEEZ010006414.1:32585-35085 GCA_016584305.1 Chionoecetes opilio | reverse complement strand
TCTTCAAAACTTGCTAACTGCATCCTCCCCACTCCCGCGGCCTGCTGCACAAGACTCTCTATCATTCGCATCCTATTTTTCCCCATTTTCCTAATGCAAGAGTTAACTACTTACTCTTTCATCCCTTTCACTGGTAAACTCTGGAACTTCTTCCTTTTTCTTTTTTCCACTTTCCTAGACTTAAATCTTTAAAAAGAAGAGAAACAAGACACCTCCGAACTAAATTGGCCTACCCCCCTTTTTTTTTATTTTACTCTTACGTCTTCTTTAAAGGGGGGCAAAAATAAGGGGGCTTTTTGTTACCCTTTGTGTTTTGCCCTTGGGCCCGTTCCCCTTTATGAAAAAAAAAAAAAAAAAAAAAAAAAAACTTCCTACCTCCTTTTCCTCTTTAAAAATAACCACTATCTTAGCCTTTCCCAAATGATTCGCTTCCCCTTCCTCTTTCCCTAGTGTCGCCCCTTTTTTCTCCTCTTAACCCCTTTTTTGTTTCTGCAAAAATTTCATTTTTTATTTTCCCTTCCCTTCCAACAGCTATATTATTTTTGTATATTTAAAAGCAGATGTATTCCCCTCCCTTTTATATCACTTTTCTATATTCATTTAAACATCGTCATTTTTTTTTTAATTTCCTCGCGATTCAAAATTCTTTTCCCCCTTTTTTTACTAAGCTTTTATAAGTTTTGTCTTTTCTTTATCTTACTTTTCTAACCCCAAAACCCGGCGTCTCTTTTTTCTTCCTTTTAAACCCAGCATCATTGTCTTTCATAATATAATTCCTTCTAAATTGCATGAATTTTTCCCCCCAGATCTCCTGTAACCACTTCACATTCATCATCTAACTCACATCTCCAAGGTATCTTCCAGGGAGTCACGGGTTTTTAGTCATCCCAAAGAGAGAACACGAGTATAAGTTTTTACGAAGCTACTCAACCAACATGTCTTTGCTCGTGTTTTTTTTCTGGGGGGAACGAGGCAGCATCCTACTCTTTGTTTGGGGGAATAAAAGACTGACAAGAGGCAGGAAAATAGAGGGGAAAACTACCTTAAAAAAAAAAAAGGAGGGTGTGTGGGGATGTGTGTGTGTGGTATCATCTAGTTGTATTTACAGGGGCCTGAGCTACAGTCATGGCCCCGTTTTTCCTATAACATTCATATAATTCATCCTTAGTGTTTAGTGTTGGCCGAAACCATCATCCCGGGAGGAGGGTCACAAACCCCCGTCTAACACCCGTACCCATTCACTGCTGGGTGGACAGGCGCTCTGGTTTTAAAAAGACCCCTAATTCTCTTCGCTCCGCCCGGGGATCGAACCCGGGACTTTTCGGTTGTGAGCCGTGCGTGCTACCACTACACTATGGAGTACCCGTGTGTAGATTAGTACCCGTGTACACACAGACACTACGTGTGTGTGTGTGTGTGTGTTTGTGGTTTTTTTTTTTTTTGTGTGTGTGTGTTTGTGTTTGTGTGTGTATGTGTGTGTGTATTTTAGTTTGTGACTGTGTATATCCAGTTTACTTGGTTGTTTCAGGTTTTGTATCGTCTTTTTTTTTTTCTCTCTCTCTCTCCTCTCTCTCTCTTCTCTCTCTCTCTCTCTCTCTCTCTCTCTCTCTCTCTCTCTCTCTCTCTCTCTCTCTCCTCTCTCTCTCTCTCTCTCTCCCTTACTTCAGGCTATGTCAAATTTCCCCGATTTTCATTATGTTTGATTATTTCACTTGCAATTTTCACACAATTTGTATGTATGTTGCGTAATGTCCTTTTTTTATCGTTGATTGTAATATTACATCAAGACCATATTACATTACCATTTAAATTATTTTATCGTGGTTCATCTTTTCTGATTAATGTTCTTGGCAGACTTCATTTTTAAGTTGTGAAAATCAAACTTCATCTGCAGAGCGCCATTCCCCCCTCCCTCCCCCCAAGTCCTTCCCCGCCGCCAGCACAACCGCGCAATAAGTTTGTTGTGGCGGAGCTTTCCAAGGCATTTTTCAGCACCTTCCCAGCTTCCCTGCACGGCCGCGTTCGGGAGCAAAAGGCTTATAATTCTTCATCGTTATCTCTGTTCGGGGAAACGAACACTTAGGTAAAAATTATTATATTATTGCCTTATACCGCCAAGGGGTTCACACATTCCTTATCGACGTCTCGTACAGATTATGTCCTTTTCTATCCCAGGTACCGGTGAAGCAGGGCGGGGGGAGGTGGCCGACAGCTGGAAAAAGGGTCCGAGTTTATCCAATCAGCAGGTGGCACGGCCTTGTGTAGAGAGGCCCTCAGGGCTACCAACACCTGGTGTGATTCACTCATATCTGAGAAGCGAGATTCAGGGAATATTAAATAATGCGGTCCTGGAATTCCGTCCTTGTTGGTCTCGCCGCTGTGTCTGGCGGCGGGTTCGTAGCACTCTGGAACCTGCCGCAGCTAGTTGCGTTGACAAATACACAGGCAACCCTCGCCGGTGCGCGCTGGACCCCGACCTCAGGAACAGAGAGTATCAGGA
>JACEEZ010006414.1:0-32075 GCA_016584305.1 Chionoecetes opilio | reverse complement strand
ATTTTTTGGGTTGTGGTTTTGGCGGGAAAAAGGCCAATCGTTGGTGATTTTTTCCCCATTTTTAAAATCACAAAATTGACGAAGACTGAATTTAAAAAGGCCTAAAAAAAGCTCCTTTTTGTCCGCTTTGCAGGCGTCACCTTTTTGTTGCTGCTAACCCCGGTAGTTTACCCCAAAGACTTTAAACTGCATGTAAAAAAACGAGGTGCGTGCATAAAAAGGGACTTCACACGTATATAATGATTTGTAAAAAAAATTTCAGTACTCCCAGTGACTCATTTATTTTTTAATTTTGGATACCCTTTTCATTTTTTGCACCATCTTCTTCCAACCAGGGACGGTCAGCTGGTTTTTGAGCGTAGAAGCGGAATTTCTGATCACACCTAACGAAGAGCCGCCTAAAGTTTTGGGATGGTAGACGTGTCTTTGCCTCAAAGTCGTCCTAACTTTGCCCAAAAGGCTTCAATTTAGAGATTATCTGGCTTTGCGCTGGCGGTCGGAATAAAGTCCACTTCAAACGAAGGGAACCAGTCTTTGATGCGCTAAAGGACCTGGGCACCATAACTGAAAAAAAAACCCCCAATGATCGCTGAGGATTTCAGGTAGAATTACTGTCCACAGCTGCCCTTTTAAAACGGCTTTTAACCGGGCACTATTTGCTCATGGAGTTTTCCTGAGCAGTTTTGAGGATTTTGCTCGAGAAACCCTGTTTGGTTGACAAACAGAAAACTACTTCAAAGTATTTTTGCTCTCTTTGAGTGACAAAAAACGTTTTCTGTTATAAAGGACCGAAATTAGTGATGACTTATCATTTATTGCAAGATCATTTTTTCTAAAACTCTAAAAAGCATAAACATCCCCTGCTGACTGGAAAACGAGAGGGAAAGTTTACTGTTGACTTGTTAGGAACTCCTCAATAGGGACTATATAGCCCTTTATTTTTTAAAAAAAAAACTTTAAAAAAAAAACATACACCAAAAAGGGGAGACCTAAGTCCATTTTTTTTCGTGAACACGGGACAGGGTGTTGCGGGGGCCGTCGGGTGTATGACAGGGTTGTATAGGGTTAAAGGAGAGAGGCAAAGAGTGCAGTGTTAGCACCGAGTGTGTGTGTTGACCTAAAGAGCAACGCGTATTCTGTCCACTAAACGGCGTCAGCCCCGTACCCCACGGCCACGGGTACGGCGGGGGCCCAGTGGCCATAAAGCTACTCAGGGTTTAAAGGGAATTTTAAATAAATAAAAACCCTTTGGCCAAATAAAAAAAAACTTTTTTTAAATTTAGGTATATTGAATTGAAAGTAGTTAGTTTCGTACACGTTTTTTGAGATTTTCGTACATACCTGGTGTCATTTCTAATCTAGTAGTCAATTTCAACTCTGCGTGAGGGTACGAAACGACTATGGTTTCATAAGACTACGAAAAAATTGGGTAATAATGGAGAGAGTTTCGCGGTCGTTTTAAGAACCAACTTTTTTTGGTAAATTTTGGGAAAAGCCCCTTCCCCCTTTCTTTTTTTTTTTCCCCCTATAGCCAAAACCCTGGAAAACGGGCGGGAATAGGGGTTTTTTTTGGGTGAGGGAAGAAATAAGTGTTTTAATGGCTCCCCAAAAAATCATCAAAGTCATTTAAAAGGGAAAAAATCTAACAAAACCTAACCCCAAAAGTATACCTAACCTAACCTCCCCTAACCTTAACCACAAGTTATTTAAAATAACCTAACCTAACCACAAAGATACCAACCTAACCAAACCCTTAACCCAAAGTATCCCAAACCAAACCCTTAACCAAAAGTTACCAACCAAACCCTACCTTAACCAAAAATATCAACCTAACCTTTAACCCCAAAAAGTAAAACCAAACCCTAACCTAACCAAACCCTTAAACCCCACAAAGTATACCAAACCCCTTAACCACGTTTACCTAACCAAACCCTCCCCTTAACCAAAAGTTTCCCTAACCTAACTAACCTTTAAACCCAAAAAGTTACCAACCAACCTAACCTTTAACCAAAAAAATTTTATACCAAACCAAACCTAACCTTAACCACAAAGTATAAAAAAACCTTACCAAAAAGTAACCTAACCTTAACCCAAAGTATACCAAACCAAACCCTAACCAAACCTTAACCCCAAAAAGTATCCCTAACCAAACCAAACCCTAACCAACGGGATTTTAAAATTTTTTTTGGGGCACCTCATATTTCATAGGGGCCCTGTGGGTTAACCAAGGCTAGCGCAGCGGGAAACCTTTCAGTTTTTGATTAATAAGCATAAAATAGAGTGCGGTTTCATTCAGTCAAACCCGGGAAAGGGAATGATTCCCAAAGTATTTCCCTTTTTTTTTCTTGGCCTACAATAGGTCTTTTTTCTAATGGAGTTTTTTTTTGGGGGCAACCCCCCCCCCCCCCCAAAAGAAAAAATGAAAAACCCAACCTAACCTAAGGTTTTAAGAAAAAAACCTAACCTTAGGGGTTTTAATGAAAACCCAACCTAACCTTAAAGGTTTTAAAGAACCTAAACTAACCTTATAGGGTTTTAATGAAACCCCTAACTTTTTAACCAAAGTATACTTTTTTTTTTTTTTTTTTTTTTTTTTTTTTGCGCAAAATAAAGCTATCCCTTACAAAAAGCACCGCTTTTTAGGAAACGCTATGAATTTTTTTATCATTTTTCCGCACCAGGGCGTTGCATTTTGCTCATCAAAACACGATCCGGTATAGTTTCGTTGACACTCAGTGAAATCTGCTCAGTGACACTGCTCACTGAGCAAAAAAAGTGCCCGTGTAAAAGCGCCTTTTGGAAGGGTGACAAGGGCACCCAAAACCACGATAGGCAAAAGCACCTCACACCATAGGGAGGGGGGGTGCTTCACACGCATCACTGTTAGTGGGGGGCACAAGCCGGTGTGGGCGGACGCCACACTTTTTTTTTCGTTATCACTGTTTAGAAGGGGGCTTTTGTCACCCGAGCTCTTCCCCACTCCAGAATCCAAATCTTATGATTTTTGGCAAAATCCGCCTCCTTTTTCCCAGTTTTTCATGCTGAGGGGTTTTGGGGCGTGTCTTCACTTTAACGGTGTTCAGCCCGTCCCGATTCTCTCTGTATTTTTACGAAAATGTCGTTTTCCAGCATTTTGGGTTGTGTTCTTTTAGTTGTTTTGCAGAAAATGAGGATTTTTAAAAAGTCTTTGATAAAATGTAAAGTGTTGTTAGAAACTTTTTTTTGGGTGGGCCACCCCCTGTTTTTGGTGGTGCATCCTGCGGCATCCCCCAACCGCGCCAATTTTTTTCACCCACCCATTTTTTTCTTGACCCCAGGGGGAAAAATAGGTTATTTCTCTTTTTTTCTTTTTTACAACCTATTGCTTAAAGTCATCATGGCTTTTATTTCGGGCCCGATTGGGTTTTTTTCAATTTAAAAAACAAACCTTTATGCCAAAACAATGAGGGTCGGTGGATAACCTCTTCGACAATATTATGTAAAACACGGACCCTTTTAAATAATTCAAATCTTACGTGAATTGAGAGGGGCTACCCAGGATAAACAGGGGCCGCCTACATGGCCCTATTTTTAAACGTACTGAGCGCCATCTTGCTCCAAAGGGCCCCTCCGTTCATCTAGACCCGCGGAAGCTCTCAAGGCTACCCCGCATTAATATTATAATATTACCATAAAAAAACGTAAAAAATTAATAATGTCATTATGAGACTCTGTGAAAATGCTGAAAATAAAATTAAATTAAACTCGTCGTCCTTTAAAACTTTTTAAGCTACTTATTACGAAAATATCAATAGAAGCTAATTTTATTAGCTTTTCCCTTGTATTTTTCGTTTTCGATAAAAAAATTAGCACCTGCTAAATTAGCGTTAAATAAATAATCGCGCGCCAAACAAGGGACCCGCTCCAGGGTACGTGATAACGTCGAGTGGAAAACGTACAGTTTTCCAGAATCAGTTTCGCTCCCATTATAGTTATATAAAACAAATAAAAATGGGCTACACCGACATTTCGCCCTCTGAACTGATGATGTACCTTAAATGCTTCACTTCAATCTAAATTTGTTCACGTCACTAAATGGATTTTGATGTACTCTCCAAGCGAGCGTCACATATTTTCGACATTGATCCGAATGCCCCCAAAATCGGGTCGTACGACCTCATACGCCTTTTTTTCGGCATATCGGCATGTTCGTCGAACTTTGGTTTTCGGCAAGCTGGCTGAGTTTTGAACCCTAGCGCTCAAAAGTCGTGGCTGATCTATTTATCTGGATATTGTTGTGGCTTTGTCTGTATGTTCATATTTTCTTCGTATCGGCTTCTAGCTACTTCAAACGGGGATCGTGATGTTTCTTATTGGTATCTTCCACAAAAACCGTTGCGAGACACGCGCGTAGCCCTCACGCAACTCTATGAAACACGTACGACCTGTACGAGACTGGGAAGAGTTCCTTCATATTTTTGACAGTTTTACAAGACACAGGCTTGAGATGGACACAAAGGGCATCGACATCCACTCGAACACCCCTGAACCAGAAATGTACTACCCATGCAGTGTGCATGATATGCCATGAAATGCGCTTGATTTGGCATACGCTGCTATAAGACACGGCAAAGCTGCTCAAAGAAACGACACGGCTGTGCCCCCACGCTGTCAATAAATACGCCCAAGGAGACACGTGCTTGATCACTTGCTTGCATTTCATCATGCTGCGCCATGACCACACCTAATAACCCTCATCACGTGCAAAGGAAAGTGATTATAGAGCAGGCATGCAAAGATTTGTTTGAATCAGAAATGTTAGACGTCGACATTATGAACATGTTTTATATTTATTTAACGCAAAATTATGCTTGTTGCTAATTCATTTATCAGAAAATGAAATATATCAATGGAAATCTAATAAAATACCGCTTATATTGATATGCTCCATGTTATAGGTTGTCTCGCAAAATAATAAAGGGCGAAGAGTTTAAGTGAATATTAAATTCATGCATATTTCTTCAGAGTATCATAATGGCATTCTTTTAGTGTGTTTTACTGTTTTTTATTTGATATTATTATAGAAAAAACATTTACGAAGAATAAACAGTATACAACATTTATACTGATAAACCATAGTCTACTGTATTCATGGAACAATTTTTCCCTTGCGATCCGATTGATGATGTATTTATTTAGTAACGCTAATTTATGCATAGTGCTAACATTTAACAGAAAACATAATATATCAATGGAACGCTAATGAAACTCCGCTTCTATTGAATGCTCCTGTTATAAGTTGTCCGGAAAATGTTAAATGACGAAGAGTTTAAGTGAACATAAGTTCATGCATTTTCTTCAAAAGTCTCATAATGGCATTTCTTTAGTGCGTCATTATGTTTATATTATAGAACAAACATTTACGAAGTTACCAGTATATCATTTATACTGATTAAACATAGGAAGGGAAATGGGAGTGATGTTCGAAAATGTCAGGAATCGCGGCATTGCCTCTACTGGAAATAGCCACAAACTGAGTATCAAGTCCAGTATACAGAGTCTTGGTCAGACATATGTGCTGAGTTTATATCACGATACGTCCATTTAGTCGGTTACGTTCATGATGTCCTATTATGTTCTCCAAACAGAGGTACTAGTAATCACTATGGTTACTTGGTTCTCTCCAGACCATAGACAGCGCTGTGACGTAATCACTGAACTACTCAGGACAGCCTAACCTCTGATGTCTCGCCATGGGGAGAAACGCGAGGCGGGGTGGAGTAACTAAGATGCTGACCATACCACAACACACCACCTGAAATAAAATAAAACAAACAAATAAAAAAATATCTCCACACTAGAGTTTGAAAAGGTATCACTGGGTGTCACAGAGAGATATTTCGTTTGGGCAAGGAATACCCCAGAGGAGGTTGGGGGGCCTTTAAAATTATAACCGCATCAAACTAACCCAAACACCCTTACCAACCCGTTCCCCAACACACTAAAAAAAAACCAAACCAAATGCACCTTTCCCCCCGTTCAAAAATCAACTCTCGCCCCCTTTTTTTCCCCCCTTACCCTAACCACCCCCCAACAAAAATTTCCCCCTCTTAAAAATGGGCCCCCCCAAAAAAAATTTTTTCCTCCGCAAACCCCAACACCAAACCGGCCCACAAATTTTCCCCAAAAAAAACTTCCAATTTCCAAAAACTTTAAAGGATCCAAAAAAATTTTCCCACAAAAATTTACACCCTTTTTAACCCCTTTTTCCCTTTTCCCCCAAACATTAGGGGTTTAAAAAAATCCACACCTGAATAAAATATAAAACAAAAAAATAAAAAAATATCTCCACCTAGAGTTTGAAAAGGTATCACTGGGTTGTCAAAAGGGCAGAGTATTTACGTTTGCTCAGGGAATCCCAGAGAGGTCTTACAGGATAGACCACTATGAAGGTTAGCTACACAGGGGTGTAGACCAAAAAAAAACTGAGTAGGTGAACCGCGGGGCGTCGAGAAGCTGAGACGCTCAACACACGCTGTAGTCGGCTTGATGATGCCGTTGGCGTCTAACAGAGAGAACACAGGAGGGAGGCGTAAACAAACACGTATACCAAGTGCGGGGTTTAGGCGCGTTTTCGCGACAGTTCTAGACCGGTCTAGACTGGCTCAGACAGGGCGGCCGCTGTTTTTGCGAGGCGGACTTGACCGGGCTGGAACGGGCTGGGATGGTCCAGCTAGGGAGCGGGGACCGCCTTGGGCCGCTCTGGTGAAAACTGGCACTACACTCAGCGGGGAAGAAGACCAGGAGGTTCTCGTGCCGCTGATAAGGCCTGAAACACCATGATGGCCGACCTAAAGTCAAAGTAATTTCACGAAAAATTGCAATATACGAAATTTTCCTGGAAACATCTTGGGAAATGGGGTTTTATCGTCAATAAAACTATAGTCCCCCACTGCACTAATGTCACCAGGCGCCATATTTTACGAATTTCAGTTTCACTACGACTTGTATGTACCCTAAAAGACATGTAGTGTGATATACATAATGTAAACTACTGTGCACGTTTCTTTAAAGTGGCACATACAAGTATGTGTGATATAAAAACTCGTAATATATGGCGCCTGGCGACATTAGTTCAGTGGCGACTATAGATAGTGTTATTGACGGTAAATGGAATGGGAACTTCTCTTTTTTTTTCGTTTACTTTGAAGCTTATAGCGCCTGTAGGCTATTTATTATCAATCTGGAGGGACGTGATGGTTGGCCCTCCCCGCGTGAGTTAGCGCTGGCGGATTTGTATAGTGACACCTGTGATGTTATGGGTGAAGGTCCGTTTTCTGTGATGGTCAAAACCCTCATCTCAGTTAGGCTCGTGCTGCCACCTGTTGGCCCACCGCCGCACTTGAAGTCGCAGTCGATGGAACAGGAATACAGCATGCGGGTGCTTCGGGCACTCGACGATGAATTTACAGCTGCTCCTTGGTGGGACTTGAACTCGGGACCTTGTGCTCACCTCCCAGGCTCTTGTCGACCACGTTGAAAAGGGACCGAAAGAATTGTGTCCCCGGCAGGATTCGAACTCGGGACATCGAGCTCACCACTCGAAGACGCAAACCATCGGCACGCCTTCCCCAAACAATCGTCTATTTCATCATTCAATTTTTCATAGTATCCCTAGTACTTGACTTCCCATTCGGAATCAAGTAGCAGGGATGATTATAAACAATTCGGTTTGAACAGTAGATATATAGCAAAATTAGGCAATATTTTGTGTAGTGATCAAATTTATCGGAAAATTTTACGTTTATGTTATTTTAAACGATGTACAAGCGCCAGTCATTAATAACACGAATCATTGAGACCACTTTAAAATTGCACAATATAAGGCAAAACTTGCAATAGGGCTACACTCCACTATTTAAATGCCTGCTAAACACGGAAAGCCCCAGTAGTGGATGCCAGTACTAAGATAGGATACATGATGGTTATAGGGGCTAAAGTGATGTAGTACACGTTTGACATGGCTGTGACAGGTCTTACATATTGTGTGGCTGGATTTTTTCTCCGTCCAGAAATATATAAGGCTGACTCTCATTACACACAGAATGAGGGCCCACGGTTCACGATTCATATGCCAGCTAAGAGGTTATTACCTGAGGTCAAATTAATAATCATTTGGTGTGTCTTGGCGGGAGGGGGTCAAGCTTGCAGGAGGGTAGAACCGCCCACTCAAATCCCCCATCCAATAGGAATCATGAATGGGACGAGGCCAGTCTGGATGTGTTTTCGCGAGCATCATGCAGCCTGGGCCAGCCTAGACCGGCCTGGCAAACCTCGAAAAAAAAGGCTTTAAGCTCACCGACAAAGGGGTTCTTGGATGGCGGCGAGAGGGGAGGGGTCCAGGCAGTTGGCAGAAGAACTCCAATCATCTTGACACCAGGCCAATTTCAGCCCAGGATGAAAAAGGCAATCCGTAGCCAATTTTTAAGTAATCGTCCAGACCCATTTTTTCTTTGCATACGTATGTTGAATGTCATTCAAAACACCTGATTCACAAAAAATAATTAATTTCGAAGCCTGATTTTCCCTAAAACACGACTTTGAAAAAAGCGCGGAAAAAAAACCCCCGCCCCCTCCAACCGGGCGAACTTGCCGATGAGGGCCCCACAGCGACAACCCGCCTCCCCCGCGCCCCGCCACAACATTCTCCAACATTATCGGGGTATAGTCGGAAAGGCAAGTTCTTGGCCAAAAAGGGACAAGTTTGGTACCATAGGGAAAAAATATATAGGAAAACCCCAATTTCGCAAAAATATTTAGAAAACCTAATTTCTACGTTTAAATTTTGGAGTTTACGGGAGGAATAAGGGGGGGGTCCCCCTGTGTGAGTCACGGTAAAATTTGCGTTCCCCTTTTTAGGGCGTTTTTGGGGCCAAGGATTACAATTATTTTTAAATTCGGGTTATTTAAATTTGATTTATTAAAAAGGTGAAAATTTTGATTACTTTAAATGGAAAATTTTGTTGCATTAAAACAGAATGATTGAAACAGGACGAACTTTAAGGTGATTTGCTTTACCCGCCTTTTTATCGGGACACCTTTGTTTAAAAAGACTTGGGGTGGCGGGGTGAAATTTTTTATGAAATACCTATTTTTTTTTTGGAAAAAAAAGGGGAAGGGAAAAAAATTTGGGTTTTTGGAAAAAAAATTTGGCCGCCGGGGCATGCCTTTGTTGTCCACAAGTCATTTTAGGCCCTTAAATTAATTTACAAAAAAATATTCGCCCCCGCGCATTCGCAGTTAGTATTTTCTTTTTTTAGTAAAAAAGGTGGACTCCCCGCATACACAACTCTGTGCGCGCGACATGGGGGGACCCCATGTGCCACACAGAAAACTGCATAGGCTCTTCTTTTTAAAAACGTAGTATATATTTTTTTTCTTTTAAAGCCACTTTATGTTTGGTGTAAGTTGAATAAACCACATTAGCTTTTATTTGTTTTTGAAATGTGTAGTGCACGCACACACTACAATAAATCGTATGGCGGACGAAAGAGTGTTGCCGGACGGGCAATTCGAGGTGACACGACCACCCCTGCTACTCTGTACGACAAACCCGGCAGTCAAAAAAATTTAGTTGCCAGAAGCCCTTTTTCATTCTTAAAAAGAAATTGTATAATACATAGAACAATTTTTTGTGTTACGCACTGGCAGGATCACGGTTCCCCGGGGTTTGGTAAGAAATATGCTAAAAAAAAAAAAAAAAAAAAAAATCGTTGAAATTTTATAGAAACTATGAATTTTTTTTTTTATTATTTTTGATAACAATACTCCATAAAAAGAAAATAGATGAAAAAAATTTTAAAGTAACGCCCGTACTCATTTTTTTTTGCATAAATATGTTTGAATTAAAAACACCTAACCCAAAAAAAAATATTTTGCCAGTTTTTTTCCCGAAAAACCAAGATTTTTGTACAAAGGGGGGAAAAAACTTTCATCTTTCCCAAACCCGGCCAGCGAATATTTTTTTTGATGGGGGCAAGGGGAGGGTTTCACCGAGAGAGAGAGAAAGGGGGATGCTGGGTCCTTAAATAATCTGCCATTTTTCACCCTACTTCATCCCTAAATCCCACCCACACCCCCTAACACAACCCCCTTTCCCACCCACATCCCCACTTCCAATCCCCACACCTTCCCCCACCCACTCCCCAACACCCACCCACTTTTCCCACCCACATTCTTTTTTCAATCCCCATCCCCCCCCACCCCCCTTCCCAACACTCCCCACGTTCCCCCCCACATCCCCATTCCCAAAACACTCTCCCCTTCCCCCCCCACTTTCCCCCCAACACCCACCCCTTTTTTCCCACCCGCCCCCCATTCCAAAACACCCTGCTTCCCAAAACCGCACCCCCCCCCGTTCCCCCACCCCAACATCCACCCCCACCTCCCCCCCACCAACATTCCCCAAACGTTCCCCCCCACCAAAAACCCCCCCCCGCTTCCCCACCCCAAACACCCCCCCAGTTCCCCCCCTTTTCATCCCCTTGCGATGGCTCTCCCTTCCCTCTTCCCCGGCACCAACCCTTTTATACATTTATGGCCGTATTGGGTTTTAAGTGGAAAACCCCGGAAAGGGGCCCCCCTTTCCCAAAAAAATTTAACTAAAAAAAAAATAAAACCCAAAAAACCCCCCCCTTTAAAATTTTTTTTCTAATTTTAATTAAATTTTTTAAGGGCCATTTGGGAGGCCCAAGGGAAATCCCGCCGTTGGCTGTTTTCCCCCGGGGGGGGAAGGGGGATTCGATTTAGGGGTTTTTAAAAAAAGGGGGCCAAAAATGAAAAATTTTAACCTTTTTAAAGTTTTTTTCTCACCATTGAAAAACATATTCAAATAAACTTGAAGCAAAAATAAAAAACTGTCCTCGGCTCCCGAAAATCAAACATTCTAATAAAGGGGGTGAATAATTTACAAATCATGACAGGCATAGAATATAAAAAATTTCATAGAAAAATCATAAGTACTACTCCCTAGGAATGAAACACCTTCTCATCCATATAGCTATCTATTCAATTCAAGGGAAATAAGAATATATAACTTATTTTGTAGAAGAATACCTTGATTTAAATAAGATTTTTTAACTTGATTAAAGTAGTTTAAAAATCAATGAATTTAATAATTTGATTAAACCCATAAACAACCGCTTGTTACTAGTCATAAACAAATATCATTACAAAATTATATTTTTTAAAGCATAATTATCAATATTCCATTATTACTTTCAATATGAATATCAGTAGAAGTAATTGTAATTTCATAATTTTAGTATTTAATTTGTGATCTTATTAATACGTATTATTATTATCATTAGTATTAGCTTATTTATTATATTTTTTAATTACTATATATATTTATATATTTTTTATTGATATAATAATTACTGTCACTATTACTATAATTATAATATTTCCGTTATTATCTTTATCATTTTCTTTAAAAAGTAAAGTCACATGTGGAGAAGGAAAATCACCAAACACCGGCGAATCACCACACGCCGCCCCCCACCCCCCCCACCCCATGTCCACACCCGGCAAATTACCACAACGCCGGATGTCCACACACCGGCATGTCACCACCCCGGCCCCCGGCATGTCACCACCCCCCACCCCGGCATCCCCCTAACCACACCCCTGGCGGTAAAATTCACACCCCGGGCCCCGGGAAGCCACATACTACGTACTTTGAAACTGTAATCCGTGCTGCCCCTGGCGAAAACAGAGAGTCATCAACGCAGAGGGTCACAATCTACGGATTTGAAACTGTATGATGACGTTGCTGCCCTGCGAAACAGAAGTCACCAACGCCGCGGCCACACATCTACGACACTTTGAAACTGTTGAGGACGTGCTGACCCTGGCAAAACGGAGAGTCACCACGCAAGCGAGTCACATCTATAGGATTGAACCTGTTTGTGACTTTTGGTGCCCCTGGGACCACAGAGACTCACGTTCGCTACACAGGTCTGAGATCAGACCACATTATAACCAAAGTAATCATTGTGTTTTTAAAAATGTAAATTGATTTAACATATTCGACCTGTTTTCTAGTGTATCATAAGATATAAGTCAACAATTTTACTCTCTCTAATGCTTCCAAGGGATAAGTATGGCGCGACTCGTGTCTTTCCGGTAGAATATCGGTGGATTGCGTGGTTTAAGGATTTTCAAGTTTATCTTCGGAACAGTTGTCTCTCTTCTCTCAGCTTTACGAACTTTTGTAATTGTTAAAACACTAGCTTCATTGCTTGATTTTATGAACAATATTACTGTTAATGACTTAGTATATGTCGATGGTTGACAGTTAAAACAAAAAGTAAAAGCACTGCCCGTGCAAAGGTCTGGGCGTATAGTGTGCTTGGATAAAACCCTTATGAAGACCACCTAATATGGATAACAATCTGAAGGGGGTATTAAATACATATACGTATATGTACGCAACGACACCCTGCTCTTGTACCAACGTTTCTATTCCTACTCTTTATTATTTTACTTAAAACCGATAAAAGTGACAGACATAAAGACAATAATATGAATCTCAAAGGAACTTCTCCTGGTCATGACAATATTCATCCCAAAGATTGTACAGGAATGTTCTGACATAATTTTTCTCTTTTAGTACATGTTATAAATAAATCTTTTCAGTACGGTACCTTTCTTAATATCTCCAAATAGCCAGTAATACCATATTATAAAAAGGCGTCAACACCTATCCTGGAAAATTACAGACACATTTTCGTTATTGCCTACCTATAGTAAATTGTTTGAGGAAGTAATGGTAGCTCGTTTAATGAGCTACCTAAAATAAGCACTCATTGTTATCAGATTGCCAGTTTGGGCTCCGACCGGGCTACTCCACTGAGCTGGCTTACATAAACTGTCCCAATCACTTTACAACCCTTTAGACAACAAACTTTACCAAGTACCACAATTTTTGTGATCTTACAAAGGCTTTCGACACCATTTCCATTCCATTTTGTAAAAAATTAAAAATTTAACGATTCGTCCCCTTGAATGTTTAAAATAATTAAACAATTACAAAATAAAATTTTATTTTTTTAAATAATTTATTTTGGGGTTTTCCCGGGAAAGGGCCCTGTTTTTTATATATATTAAATTTTAATACACTAAAGTAAATTAATTATTTTTTTGAGACAATCCATTTCCCTTAGGCCAAACAAACCCAGCACCAACAAAACAACAATCCCCTTTTGAATTAAAGCTAACTAAAAAACCCCCCTTAAAAAAAAAAAATGTAATCTCCCCCACCCTCCTCCGATTCTCTTAAGGCTTAAAAACCCCGTTTTCTAGAACTTCTGGGATCTTTTAAAACTCTCGTGGGCCCAACTCGCATTAATTAAAATTAAAAAAAATTGGGTTTTTTTCTTTTCTTAATTCCTAAACAAATTTTTATTAATTACCTTTTTTTAAAATGTGGGATTTTTGGGGGAGAAAAAAAAAAAAAAAAGAAAAAATTATACGTGCAATGTTTAACTGCCATCGATTTGACAACACAATCCGATTTCAGAGATCACGTCTTCTTAAGTTCCCTGCGGGTTTTGAAAAACAGCTTGAGGGAACGAAACAAAAAAACCGAAACGAACGAAATTATGCTGGGAAAAAAAACTGAAAAAAAACGTTATCATATTACTGTTCCTGAGAAAAAACGCTTTTTTGAAATCCTTGTAACCTTTTAAAAACGTTTTTTTTTTTCGTTTCTGCCATATAGGTCACAATCCATTTTCATTCCCAGTACCCAAAAATGTTTTTAATTAATGCATCTGTATTAATACAAATTAATTAAGTTTATGTATTTGTTCACTTGGCAATTGACGATTGGTTTTTTTTCAAAGGTATCATTCACCCTTTTCTTTTAATTTTGAAAATAAAAAATTTTTTTCCCTTTAATAAATATGAATTTATGTTTTGTTTATCATCACTTTTCCCCTTTTTTTATACACCTTCCAATCGTGAAAATCGTTAAACATTATACTGCTTTGGGTTTAAAGAATATGCTTGGGGTTAATACCCAGAAATTCGAAAAGGGATTATATTCTGATATGTGCTTAGATTTTTAATTTGTTTCATGCCAAAATGTTTGGTGCGCCAAATTTCGGGTGAGTGTCCTAAGTTCGAGTCCTTGGGATACCACATGTATCTTTAATTTCATTGGTTGGGTTTTTTTAAATTAGGGGCTGGTGATTTTACGAAAATATATTTTTCCATATATAATAGTAATAAAAAATTATGTTTCATGTCTTTCGACAAAGATTTGCATACCCCTACATAAGCCCCCTGTATTGATATGTAAATGTGTTGCCTTTTTTAAGTCGTATAATAATCTAGTTCTTCAATCTAAGGCTTTTTTTTTGTTGGAACTTGCACCAAAATATAGGCTTTATTCCCATCTATAAAAATGTAGTCATGTATAGGCTTATTATTTATTGGGGCTAATAGAATTCATTCATGTTTTGAAAATAACTTCAACCCGGGTTTTCTTTTCGTTCTCCCCCGTTCGGGAACTTTAGTTTGGGGGAGGACCGAAAACAATGTTTATAATATGTTTTTGTGGCAAAACCGTTTGAAAATTTTTCGTTTCAACCCCGGTTACCTGATTCATAATGTTACAAAATTGTTTTTTCTTTAAAAGCCATAAACCATATCCTCTTGAAAGGATTCCCAAAATTTAAAATTCTAACATGACAAGAGAAGCCCACAGGAGCCCCATTTCCCCCATGTAAAGGACATACATGCCAACAAAGTATTCGTTTCGAGGGCCAGACGGGGAATCACTATCTGTCACCACAAAGCTTTTTTTTACAAACAGTTTTTCAATAAAAGTTTAACAAATTTTTAAAAAGACGCCAACGTATAAGATCCTTAAATATATTTGGGGTTTTACATATTTAGTTCGAAATTTATAAAAGAAAAACTGGGGGGGAAAATAGGTAGAAATTTTGTTGTTTTTTTATGTTTGTTAACATAATTTAACGTTTCAATTTACTATTTATTATATTTTTTTCTTTTAATTTTAATTTTATAATATAAAAAATATTAAATATATATATATACTTATATATATTATATTAAAATATAAAATTTTAAAATATATATAAATTTTATATATTTTTAAAAAATAATTAAATTTTTATAAAATATAATAAATAAAAATTTAAAAATATAATATTATTTATATTAATAATAATAAAAAATATATATTTAAAATATATTATATAATATAATATTAAATTTAAAAAATTTTTATTTTAAAAACTATAAATTAAAACCATAAACAATTTCCAAAATTTTTTATAAAAAAATAAAAATTTTAAAATTTTAAAAAAATTTTAAAATAGGGGTTATTTTTTTTTTAAAAAAAAAAAACAATAAATCTTTTAAAATTTTTTAAAAAAAATACTTTCAATATTATAAAAATTTAAATTTTAAAATTATATAAAAATATATAAATATATAATTTTAAAAATAATTATATTATTTATTTAAAATATTAATATATATATATATATATATATATATTTTTAAAATTATTAAAATATATATTTTTTAAAAAAAAATATAAATTTTTTAAAAAATTTTTATTTAAAATATATTATTATATTATTTTTTTTTTTTTATTTATATATATATTTATAAAATTTTTTAAAAATTTTATATTTTTTATTTTTTTTAAAAAAAATTTTTATATATAAAAAATTTTTTTTAAAATATTAATTTTATTATTTAAAAATAAAATTTTTTTTATATATATTAATTATATTATATATAAAAAAAAAAAAAAAATTTTATATATATATTATATTATAAATTTTAAAATTTATAAAAAAAAATATATATATAAAATTTTAAATAAATTTAAAAAATTTAAAAAAATTTAAAATTAATTTTCTTAAAAATTTTTTAAAAAAATTAAAAAATTTTAAAAATATTTTAATTTTTTTAGAATAAATATTAAAAAAAATTTCCCAATTAAAAATTTATTATTTTTTTTTTTTTTTAAAAAAATTTTTTTAAAATAATTTTAAAAATTTTTTTAAAACTTTTTCACCTTTTTAAAAAAAAAAATTATTTTTTAAAATTTAAAATTTTTTAATAAAATTTTTTTTTTTTAAAAAAAAAATTTAAAATTTTTTTTTTAAAATTTTTTAAAAAATATTTTTAAATTTTTTAAAATAAATAAAATAAATTTTATAAAAATTGAAAAATTTAAATTTTTTTAAAAATTTTTTTTTTAAAAATTTTTTTTTTTGTTTAAAATAATTTTAAATTTTTTTTAAAAAAAAATTTTTTTTTTTTTTTAAAAATTAATTTAAAAATTTTTATTAGGTTTAAAAAAAATTTTTTTAAAACATTTTTATTTATATGTGTATAAATTTTATAAAGAAAAAAAAAATTTTTAAAAAAATTAAATTTTTTTTAAAAAAAAAAGGAAAAAAAAAAAAAAAAAATTTTTTTATTTTTCCCTTTTTTTTAAAAATTATTTATTATAAAATATATTTAAAATATTAATTATATAAAATAATTAAAAAAAAATTTTTTTTAAAAAAATTATTTTTATTTTTTTATAAATTTAAAAAAAAAAAAAAATTAAAAAATTAAATAAAAATTAAATTAAATTTTAAATATAAATTTTAAAAAATTTATTTAATAAATATTTAAAAAAAATTAAATTAATATTTAAAAAATTTTATTAAAAAAAAAAAAAAAAAATATTTTATAAGAAGGAAAAAAAATTTTTTTATATTTTTTTTTATAAAATTTTTTTTTTAAATTTAAATAAAAAAATTTTTTTTTTTTTTTTTTAAAAAAAATTAAAAATTTTTAAAAATTTTTAAAAATTTAAAAAAAAAAAAAATTTTTTTTTATTTTTGATTTTTTAAAAATTTTTTTTTTTTAAATTGGAAAAAATTTTTTTTTTTTTTTTTTTTTTTTTTTTTTTTTTTTTTTTTTTTTTTTTTTTTTTTATTAAAAAAATTTTTAAAAAAATTTTTTAAAATTTTTAAAAAATTTTTTTAAAAATTTTTATAAAATTTTTTTTAAAAAAAAAAAAAAAAAAAAAAATTTAAAAATTTAAAAATTTTTTAAAAAAATTTAAAAAAAATTTTTTTTTTTTTTTTTTAAAAAAGCCAATTTTTAAAGGTGCACAGTACCCAAAAAAAAAGCCTTAGATTCGTAAAATAGATTATTTACGACTTAAAAAAGGCAACACTTTTACATATCAATCGGGACGCGTATGTGGGTAAAATATCAGTGTCGTAAGACATGAATCACAAATTTATTTATTACTATTATTTTTGGGAAAAACTATTTTAATTCGTAATATCCCCACCCCACAAATTAAAAAACCAAACCAAAATTAAATGACTACATTGGTACCCCAAGGACTCGAACTTAGGACACTCACCCGAAATTGGCGAACCAAAAATTAGGCTAAAACATTTTAAAAAAATCAAAGCCATACTCAGATATATAATCCCTTTCAAACTGGATTTAACCAAAGCTTTTTTCTTAAACCAAACTTCAGTTAATATTTTAAAACGTTTGGCCGTTTGGGAAGGTGTAATAAAATAAGGGAACGTGATATATAACGAAGACAAAAAATTCATATTTTTAGGAAAAAAATTTTTTATTCTTCACAATTAAATGAAAAGTGGTGCATATGATCTCTTTGAAACAAAACCCATCGTAAATTTGCCAATGAACAAATCGTAAATTTAAATTAATGTAGTGTAATACAATGTTTTATTTAAAAATCTTTTTGGTACTGGAAAGTGAAAAGGTTATGACCATTATGGCATGAAACGAAAAAATAACTTTTAAACCCGGTTTACAAGGATTTAAAAAATAGCGTTTTTGCTCAGGAACAGTAAAGACGTTTTCGTTTCAGTTTTTTTCCCCGAGCATAATTTCTTGTTTCGGTTTCTTTTTCGTTCCCCAAGCTTTTTGAAACCCCTGCAGGTAATTTAAGAGACTGTGATTCTGAAATACGGTTTGGGGTTTGTCAAATCGAGGGCCTTAAACATTGCATAAAATTTTTTTTCTGTGTGGAAAATTTGTTTTGTATGTATGTATGATAGGCCCCCCCAAAATAGATGCACAGTATATAAATGAGGAAAAATTAATGAAAAATAACTTTTTTAGGTATTACGTTTAAAAAGGGTTTCCCCTTTTTTAAAAAATTACCCCATTTTTTGATATTTTAAAAATTAATGTCGTCAGTTTTGGGGTTTCCATTTAAAAGGTTTTAAAATTGATCCCTAAACCCTTATACTTTAAACTGTGCTGTTTTTTTAAAGGGGCATTAAAATTTTGATGAAATTTCGGTATTTTGAGTTTTTGTGGGGAGGTTTCCTATCTTAGTTTTTTTAATTTTTTAAATGTTATTTATTGCTTTTAATCCAGTCGAGACATGTAAAAAGTTTTGTTTATGTGTCCTGTAGTGTCTTGGTTTTGGGGCCTTGGGGTAAAGGTATGTCTCACAAACAAAAAAAAAATTTTTAATTTACTTGTTTTTTAATTTTAATTTTAAAAATAAACGGGGCCCAATTTCCCCTTGGGTTCCGCAAAAAAATTGATTTAAAAGATGAAAAATATTATTAAATCTGGAATTGTTTCCTATATTTAAATAGCTTTTAAAACCTTCAAGAGCGTGGCCACAAAACCCGTTAAATCTTTATTTTTCTACAAGAATGGAATTTAAAATGGTTCAAAAGCCTTTTAAATAAAAAATTGGGGTATTTTGGTAAATTTTTGTTGTCAAAGGTTTGAAAGTGATTGGCACATTTTTTATTTGCCCTCATGGAGTAGCCCGGTCGGACCCCAAACTGGCAACTGAAAAACAATATGCTTATTAGGTACTCATTAAACGAGTACCATTACCCCTCAAACAATTTACAAAATAGGTAGGAATAACGATATGGTCTGTAATTTCCGGGAAAGGGTGTTGACGCCTTTTTTATTATTAGGTATTACCTTGGCTTTTTGGAATTTTAAAAGGGTACCTACTGAAAAGATTTTTTTTATAACTTTTACAAAAAAGAGAAAAATATGTCAGAACTTTCCGTAAATTTTGGTAAAAATTTGTCATGACCAGGAGAAGTTCCTTTTGGTTTCCTTTTATTGTTTTTATGCGTCATTTTTCGGTTTTAAGTAAAAAAAATAAGAGTAGGAATAAGAAACGGGTACAAGAGCAGGAGTCTTTGCGAAATACGTTATGTAAAATCCCCTTCAGTTTGTTACCCTATTAGGGGGTTTTCAAAAGGGGTTTTTTATCCAAAGACACTATACCCCCTAGACCTTTGCACGTCAGTGCTTTTACTTTTTGTTTTAACTGTACCACGACATATCTAAGTCTTAACAGTAATATTGTTCATACTCAAGAAATGAAGTATGTGTAACAAACAAAAATTTCGTAAAGCATGAGGAAGAGAGCAACTTTTCCCGAAGATAAACTGAAAATCCTTAGCCACGAAACCCACCGATTTTCTCCCGGGAAAAGACACGAGTCCCCGCCATACTTATCCCTTAAAGCTTTAGAAGAGTAAAATTTTTGTTATATTTTATGATACACTAGAAAAAGGTCGAATATGTTAAATCAATTTACTTTAAAATCACAATGATTTTTTTTTGGGTTTATAATGGGTCTGATCTCAGCCCTGTGTGCAAAACGGGGTTCCTGGGGTCACCAGGGCAAAAAGTCATAAAACTTTTTCAAATCCTAGTAGATTTTGGATCGCTTGCTTTTGTGGGACTCTCCGTTTTCGCCGGGGTCAGAAAACGTATCAAATTTTTCAAAGTGTCGTAGATGTGGGCTCCCCGGCGTGTGGTGACTCTCGTTTTCGCCGGGGGCAGCAACGTCATCATACAGTTTTCAAACCCTCGTAGATTTGTACCCCTTGCGTTGGGGACCTCTTTTCGCCGGGGGCGAAACGTGATCTAATTTCAAAGATCGTAGATTGGGTCCCCGGGCGGTGATGACTGCCGGGCGTGTGGTGAATCGCGGTGTGTGTTGACATCCCGGGTGTGGTGAATCCGGCGGTGGTGACATGCCGCCGTGGGTGACAGCCGGCGTTGGTGATTTCCCCGGGTGTGGTGACATCCCGGCGTGTGGTAGTTTGCCGGTGTGTGGTGACATCCCGGCGGTGGTGACATCCGGGCGTGGGGGTTAATTTGCCGGTGTGTGGTGAAGCCGGCGTGGGGTGACGGGCCGGCGTGTGGTGCATGCCGGCGTGTGGTGACATCCCGGCGTGTGGGACATGCCGGGTGGGGTAATTTCCGGGGGGTGGTGACATGCCGGTGTGGGGTGACATCCCGGGCGTGTGGTAATTTGCCGGGTGTGGTGACTGGCGTGGGTGCATCCCGGCGTGTGGTGACATCCGGCGTGTGGTGTTTCCCGGGGTTTTGGTGATTTTCCTTGCCCCCAACATGTGTTTTAGTTTAAGAAAATGTAAAGATAAAAGGGAAAATATTAAAAATTATAGAAATAGTGACAGTAATTATTATATCAATAAAAAATATTAAATATATATAGAATTTAAAATAATATAAAAAAAAAGCTAATACAATGATAATAAAAATACTTTTAATAAATCACAAATTAAATCTAAAATTATGAAATTAAAATTTATTCTACTGTATTCATATTGAAAGAAATAATGGAATATTGAAAATTTATGATATAATATAAATTTTGTAAGAATTTGTGATGAAAGTAACAACAGGGTTGTTTATGTTTTAAATCAAATTTTTTAAAATCATCTGTTTTTAATCTACTTAATCAGATTTTAAAAAAAATCATTATTTAAATAAAGGAATTCTTTCTACAAAAAAGCTTATATATTTCTTATTCCTTTAAATTAATAGATAGCTATATGATGTAAAAAGGGTTTGTTTCTTCCCTAGGGTGTATCATTATGCTTTTTTTCTATGAAAATTTTTATTTTCTATGCCGCTGATTTGCTCCACATTATATTACACCCAAAAACTACCTTCATATAATGTTCTAAATTTTATTTTTCAGGGGGCCGAGGTTATTTCATTTATATATTATTTTTTTTAAATCTTATCATATATGTTTAATTTTAATACGTTTTTTCAAATAGCGACGAAGAAAAAAAATCCTTTTCCCTAAAAAGGTTATTTTTCATATTTTCTTAAAAATTAACCATGGCGATGTATTAAAGTAATCGTCCAGACCTTTTTCATCATTCCTGTTTTTATGCAGTCAAAATATGCCTTTAGAGTTTAAATAATATTTTGTCCTTTTTTGCATACAGTCACCCTTTTTTTAAATAACCCGCAATAAAAATCGAAAAAATTCCCGAGCTTAAAAACACAACGGGCGACAAGCAGACGATGCACTACGCTTGGTGATTTTCACCTAGGTGGCCTCCCAACTGTGCGCTAATAAAAATACATGAAAAATTGAAAAATATAGCCCTAAGAATTGTGGGTGTTTCTGAGGATTTTTTTTTTGCGTATGTTTATAGATGCTTTTTATGTGCAGTAAAACGCTGTTTTTTCCAAAGGGAAGTTTGCTACGTATCACCAATACGGCCAGATAATTATAAAAAAGGTTTGGGTGCACTGGACAGATTGGAATGAGAGCCACGAAAGGGGATGAAGGGGGAACGGGGTGGATGTTGTGGGGGGGAAGCGGGGAGGGGTGTTGGTGGGGGGAACGTGGTAGATGTTGGTGGTGGGGGGTGGGGGTGGATTTTGGGTGGGGGGGAAGCGGGGGGGATGCGGTTTGGGGAAGCAGGGGTGTGTGTTGGAAGGGGGGAGGGGGGGTGGGAACAGGGGTGGTTTTGGGGGGAATGTGGGTGGGGGAGGGGATGATTTTTTGAAGGGAGAGGGGGGGGAAGTGGGTGGGGTGTTGAGGGAAAGGTGGGTGGGGGAAGGGGAGGGTATTGAAAATAGAGAGTGGGGGGAAAGGGGGGGTGTTGGGGGTGTGGGTGGGGGAAGGTATGGGTATTTAAGTGGGGATGTGGGGGGGAACGGGGGGTGTGTTTGGGGATGTGGGTGGGATTTAGGGATGAAATAGGGTGAAAAATGGCAATTATTGAAGGTCCACATCCCCCCCTTTTCCCCTCTCCGGTGAAACACCTCCCCCTGGTCATCATAATTCGCTGGCCGGTTTTAAGAGAAAGTTTTTTTTCCCGCTCTTTTACAAAAGTTTGGGTTTTCGGAAAAAAGGGGTGGAATGAATGTTTTTTTTTGGGTTAGGTTTTTGAATTCAAACATATTTGCAAAAAAAAAAAGAGTACGGACGATTACTTTAATTTTTTTTCATCGTTTCTTCTATGGTCTATTGTTATCAATAATAAAAAAAAAATTCATAGTTGCTATCAAGATTCAAAGATTTTTTTTTTTTTTTTTTTTTAGCAATTTTTTACCAAACCCTGGTAAAACGTGATCTGCCAGGGGGTAAGCACACATTGTATGCTATGTATTATCAAAGCTTTTTTTGAGAAGTAACCGGACTTCTGGCAATAAACGTTTTTTTGACTACCGGTTCGCGTAGCAGCACGTAGCAGGAGTCGGTCGTGTACCCGAATTGCCCGTTTACGGCAACACTCTCTTCGCCGCACACTACTGTTTATTTTATGTGTGCGTGCACTACACATTTCAAACCAACTAAAAGAATGTGAGTTCATTCAACCCTTTCACCCAAAATAATGATGGCTTCAAAAAAAACAATATATACTACTTTTTAAAAAAAAAGCCAGTGCAGTTTTTCTGTGTGGCAATGGCGTCCCCCCCAGTCGCGCGCACAGCAGTCTGGTATGCGGGGGGTCCCCCTTTGTTTTCTAACAAAAGAAAAAATAATGCGAATGCGCGGGGCGAATATTTTTAGTAAATAATATTAAGGGCCCAACATGATTGTGGTCAAAAAAAGGCCCTCCAGGCGTCATACGACAACAAAACCTCTTTGTTTATCAACAAAAAGGGGGGGGGGGGCGGGGGCGAAAGTTTTAATGAAGATTCTCTCACAAAAGCATTTGTTGGGGCCTCCCAAAACAGGCTAAGTTTACAGGAAATATAGCCTATTGAACAATTTTACAAAAAAAAATTCACCTCCGCGCATGCCAGTTTGGGGTTTTCTTTTGGTGGTAAACAAAGGGGACTGCACCCCATCCAGATGCTGGCACGCGACACCGGCTCACCTCCAAAACTCTTTTTCACAAAATGACGTGTACTGTATACGCTGTCAAACAGAAATATTTTTTTTTTTTTGCCTTAAAGTAATCGTCCCTGACCCTTTCATCATTCCCATTTTTAAAGCAATCAAAAATTGCCCTTATCGAATGTATCAAAAAATTTTTACTTTTTATCCCGTCACCCGTTTTTAAATAAAACCCCAATAAAAATATGTAAATTCCCCGAGCTTCCAAAACGCTCCCGGGGACAAGGCGACGACGACCTTATTCGGTGACGTCACTCGAGGCGACCTTTCCCCCCCCCGGGATTCAAAAAAACGTAAACTCAAAAAAAAATGAGTACTTTAGAATTTTGGGTGTTTCTGATATATTTTTTTTCGTATGGTCCTATAAAAAAAGTAGCCTTTTGGGGCCAAACCCAACTTGTGCCTTTCCAGAGAGCTTAGCCCCTTTTTCCCACCTATACGGGCCCCGATAAAAGTGGGGGGGAATGTTTGTGCGGGGGGAGAGGCAAGCGTGTATGCAGTTTGTCGGGCCCCGGGGGGGTCATCACAAAATTTCCCCCGGCGGTTGGAACGGGGGAGTTTTTTTTGCCGCGCTTTTTAAAAGTCGGTTTTACGGAATCAGGCTTCGAAATTATTATTTTTTTTTTGGGAAACAGGTGTTTTTAATGAGCTTTAAAATATAGCAAAGAAAAAAATGGGGCTGGGGCGATTCTTAAAAAATTTGCTACGGAGCCTTTTTCATCCCGCTGAAATTGGCCTGGTGTCAAAATGATTGGAGTTCTTCTCCAATGCCCGGAGCCCCCACCTCCGCCGCCATCCAAGAAAAGCCTTTTTCGGTGAGACTTAAAGCGCGTTTTTTTCGAGGTTTGCCAGGCGGGTTTGGCTGGCCCGGGTGCACTGATGCCGCGAAAAAAAATCCCGATGGCCCCGTCCCATTCATGATTCCTATTGGGTGGGGGATTGGGGGGCGGTTCTACCGTCCCGCAAGCTTTACCCCCCCCCCCGCCAGACACCAAAGATTTTTTTTACCTCAGGTAAAAACCTCTTGCTGGCATAGAATCGGAAAACCCTGGGCATCATCTGTGTGTAAAGAGAGTCGCCTTATATATTTCTGGACGGAGAAAAAAATCCAGCCCACAAATTGTAAGACCTGTCCACCTGTCAAACTGTACTACTCACTTTTACCTATAACCATCTATCCTATCTTAGTATGGCTCCCCCTTGGGGCTTTCCCTGTTTTTGCAGGATTTAAAAAGTGGGGTGTGCCCCCATTGCAAATTTTTTCCTTTTTTTTGCATTTAATGTGGTCTCAATGATTTGTGTTATTTAAAGGCGCTTGACATCGTTTTTAAAATAACAAAACGTAAAAATTTTCCCATAAATTTTTCACACACAAAATATTGCCTAATTTTATAATGTACTGTTTTACCGAATTGTTTTAATCTCCCCGTCTTGACTTCGAAGGGAAACAATACTGGGATGACATGAAAATTTAATGATAAATAGCGATTTTTGGGGAAAGGGGGTGGCCGAGTGGTTAGCGTCTTTTGAGTGGTGAGCTCGTGTCCCGAGTTCGAATCCTGCCGGGGACACAAATTCTTTCGGTCATTTCAACGTGGTGACAAGGCCTGGGGGTGAGCCAGGGCCCGAGTTTAAGTCCCCCAAGGGCAGCTGTAAATTCATCGTCGAGTGCCCGAAGCAACCCCCCATGCTGTATTTCCCGTTTCCTCGCGCGACTTCAAGTCGGGGGTGGGCCAAAAAGGTGGCCGCAGACCTAACTGAGAGAGGGTTTTACCATCACAGAAAACGACCTTCACCCAAACTCACAGGTGTCACTAACAAAACCACCACGTAACTCACGCGGGGAGGGCCCAACATCATCCCTCCAAATTTAAATAAAAAGCCTACAGGCGCTATAACTTCAAAGTAAACGAAAAAAAGAGAGAAGTTCCCCTTCCATTTACCCTCAATAACCATTATAGTCGCCATGAACTAATGTCGCCAGGCCCAAAATTACGATTTTAATATCACTAAAAACTTGTATTGCCCCTGAAGAAACGTGCACAGTAGTTTTCATATGTATACACACTACAGTCTTCAGTGGGACATAAAGTCTGTGTGAAATGAAATTGTAAAATATGGGGCCTGGTGACATTAGTGCAGTGGGGGACTATAGTTTTATTGACGATACACTCTTTTTCCCAAAATGTTTCCAGGAAATTTCGTATATTGCAATTTTTTTTTGAAATTACTTTGACTTGAGGTCGGGCCCTCAGGGTTTCAGGCCCTTTTCAGCGGCACGAGAACCTCTGGTCTTTTTCCCCGCTGAGTTAGTGCCGTTTTACCCAAACGGCCCAAGGCGGTCCTGCTCCCTAGCCGGACCATCCCAGCCCCTTCCAGCCCGGCAAGTCCCCTCGCAAAAAAAGCGGCCGCCCCCGTCGAGCCAGTCTAACCGGTCTAGAACTTCGCGAAAACGCGCCCAACCCGCACTTGGTATACTGTTTGTTTACGCCTCCTCCTGTGTTTTTTTTTTTTTTTTGTTAGCGCCACGGCATCATCAAACCCACTACAGGTGTGTTGAGCGTCTCAGCTTTTCGACGCCTGCGGTATACTCATTTTTTAAGGGCTACACCTTGTACTAACCTTTATAGGGTCTACCTGTAAGACCTCTCTGTATTTCCCCGAGCAAACGTAAGTACTTGCGTGGACAACCCAGGGGATACCTTTTCAAACTCTAGTGTGGAGATATTTTTTTTATTTGTTTGTTTTTATTTTTTTAGGGGTGTGTTGTGGTTGGTCGCCATCTTAGTTAACCCCACCCCCCCTCGCTTTTCTCCCCGGGAGACATCAGGGGGTTTAGGCTTCCTGGTAGTTCGTGATACGTCACAGCGCTGTCTATTTTGGGGGAAAACCCAAAGAAAACCATGTGTTTTACTATACCTCTGTTTGGAGAAATAATAGCATAAATAAACGTAACCCCCTAAATGGACGTATCGGTATAAAACTCAGCACATATGTCTGACCAAAGACTACGTATAGGGACTTGATACTCGTTGTGGCTATTTCCAGTAGAGGCCAAATGCCGGATTCCTGCTTTTCGAACACACTCCCTTTTCCCTTTCCCTATTTTTAATATATAATGATAACTGGTATTTCGTAAATGTTTGTTCTATAATAAACATAATACGCACAAAAGAAATGCCATTTGAGACTTGAAAAAATATGCTGAACTTAGGGTCATTTAAAACTCTTCGTCTTTAACATTTTCCGCACAACTTATAATGGAGCATTTCAATAGAAGGGGTTTTTAAAATTAGCTTTTCCTTTGATATATTATTTTTTCTGAAAAATGATTAGCATATGCAAAATTACGTTAACTAAAAAAATGCTCACAATGGGTCGGAAAGGGAAAAAAAATTGTTCCATGAATACAGTAACTAGGTTTTCATAAAATGGTATACTGTTATCTTGTAAAGTTTTTTCTATAATAATATAAATAAAAACAGTAAAACAACTAAAAGAATCCCATTATGATACTTAAGAAATATGCAAATTTTATATTCATTTAAAACTTTTCGCCCTTTTTTTTTTGCGAGACAACCTATAACATGGAGCATACAAAAAAGCGGTATTTTTTTTAGATTTCCATTGATATATTTCATTTTTGAAAAATAATTGCAACAAGCTTTTTTGCGTTAAATAAATATAAAACTTTCATAATGCGACGTCTAACTTTTCTGTTCAAACAAATCTTTTGATGCCTGCTTTAACCTTTTCCCTTTGCACGTATGGGGGTTTATTAGTGTGGCATGGCGCAGCTGATGAATGCAAAACAAGTGATCAACCGTGTTCCTTGGGCGTATTTATTTCAGCGTGGGGGCCGCCGGTTTGTTTTTTGAGCAGCTTTGCCGTGTCTTATCGCGTATGCCCAAAACAAACGCATTTTTAGGGGATATCATGCCCTGCGGGGGATACTTTCGGTTCGGGTGTTCGAGTGGGTCGGCCCCGTGTCCATCTCAAGCCTGTGTCTTGTAAAAATGTCAAAAATATGAAGGGAACTTTCCCCTCTCGTACAGGGCTACGTGTTTTTTAGAGTTTCGTGAGGGGGTACGCGCGTGTCTCCAACGGTTTTTTTTTTGGGAAAAACCCAAAAAAAACATCCGATCCCCTTTTTTAAAATAGCTAGAAGCCGATACGAAGAAAAATGAAAATACAGACAAACCCCCAACAATATCCCGATAAAAGATCACCCCGACTTTTGAGCGTAGGGTTCAAAAATGCCAGCTTGCCGACAATCACAAGATTGCACGAACTGCCGATAGCCGCAAAAGGCGTTGAGTGGGCGTACTGACCCTGTTGGGGGATGTCGGGGTCAATGTCGTAAAATTTGACGCTCGCTTTTTAGAGCTAATCAAAAACATCTTTAGTGACGGGAAAACAATTTTAGATTGAAGTGAAAGCTATTTCGAAGGGACCTCAGTTGCAGATGGGTAATAGTCAGTTGTTCACCTTTTTTATTGGTATTATAAAACTATATGAGGAGAGGAAACCAACTTCTGGCAACTGTCTTTTCCACTCGACGTTCATCCGTCCCCGGATGGGGTGCCCTTGTATTGGCGCGTCGTTTTATTTATTTAAACGCAAATTTATGCAGGGTGCAATTCATTTATAGAAAAAAAAAAATATAAATGGAAAGCTAATAAAATTATGTTCTATTGATATTTCCATGAAAAAGTATTTCAAATTTTTAAAGGACATTTTTTTTAAATTTTAATTTTTTATGTTCATGCTTTTTCATCAGAGTCTATAATGACTTTTTTTAATGTGGTTTTATGTTTTTTTATGGAATATTAAAAATTTTAAATGGGGGGCATCCCTTGAGAGTTCCGGGGGTCTAGAGTAAAACGGAGGGCCTTGGCAGCAAAGGGCCTCAGTAGCTTTTTAACATAGGGCCTATGTATGGCGTACCCTGTTTATTAGGACCCCTCACTCATATTCAGTATAGTTTTGAATTATTTAAAGGGTCCGTGTTTTACATAATTTGTCAGAAGGAGGATTATCTCACCGACCGTCATTGTTTTGGCTTATAAAAACGGTTGTGTTCGTTTTCACTTTGTATTCTACTGTGCAAATGCGCGATGCCTGAGAAATATACAAGCCTGAGAAAATTTTATGGCAATAGTTTTCCCTAAGAATGTGAAAAAAATCGAGAAAAAACCGAAAATTTAAAAAGCCGTACTGGGTCAACAAAAAGACAATGAGTGTTTGGGGAAAAAATGGCGGTGAGGGTGCCATGCAGGATGTCCTCCCCACAAACATGGGGGTGGCCCACCAAAAATTTTTCTAAAAACCTTTACATATTATAAAAAGACAGTTTTAAATCCTCGTTTACTGCAAAAAAAACTAAAAGAAAACAACCCCAATTGTGGAAAACGTACATTCTACAATACAAGATAATAGGGGACAGGCTAAACTCCGTAAAGTAAAGACACGCACCAAACCCATTCACTAAAAAAACCGGGAAAAGGAGGCGTGTTTTTTCCCAAAGAATCAAGTTTGGGTTTCTGGAGTGGGGAAAGCTCTGGCTGACAAACCACCTTCTAAATCAGTGAAAACAAAGAAAAAAATTTTGGGCGTCCGCCCACACGTCGGTTTGTGACCCGCACTACCAGTGATGCGTGTGAAGCCCCTCCCTACCCAGGGTTGTGGGGCATTTCCCTTCGTGGCTTGGTGACCTTGTCATCCTCCAAAGGCGCTATTCACGGGCATTTTTTTGCTCAGTGGCAGCGCTCACTGAGCAGTTTTCACTGACTGCTCAACGAAATTTTAAAGGGGTGTCTGTGTTTTATGACAAAATGATACAGACCTAGTCGGAATGATACAAATTGATCATAGCGTTCCTAATAAGCGGTCTTGTTGTAATGGGATAGCTTTTTTTTTTGCGAAAAAAAAAAAAAAAAAAAAAAAAAAAAAAAGTATATTTTGTGGTTAAAGTTAGGTTAGGTTTCTTAAAACCCTATAAGGTTAGATTAGGTTTCTTAAAAACCCTTTAAGGTTAGGTTATTTTTCATTAAAACCCTTAAGGTTAGGTTAAGTTTCATTAAAAACCTATAAGGTTAGGTTTTAGTTTCATTTTACATTTGGGGGGGGGGGGGTTGGCAAAAAAAAACTCCTTAGAACAAGCACTTTTTGTAGGCCAAAAAAAAAATGGGGAAAATACTTTGGAACTCCCCTTCCCGGTTTTACTGAAATGAACTACCGCACTCTATTTTTAGCTTATTATACTTCACACTGAAAAGGTTCCGCGTCGCTCAGCTTGGTTAAACCCCCAGGGCCCCTATTAAAAAAATTTAGGGGCCTCAAAAAAATTTTAAGTCCCGTTTTGGGTTTGGGGTTTGGTTAGGTTTTGGTATTTTTTGGTTAAGGGGTTAGGTTGGTTAGATACTTTTTGGTTAAGGGTTTGGTATACTTTTTTGGTTAAAGGTTTGGTATACTTTGTGGTTAAAGGGTTTGGTTTGGTAGGTATCTTTGTGGTTAAAGGTTTGGTTAGGTTTTGGGATACTTTTTGGTTAAGGTTAGGTTAGGTTGGGATACTTGTGGTTAAGGAGGTTTTGGTTAGGTTCCTTTTGGTTAAGGTTTTGGTTCTTTTTTGGTTAAGGTTAGGGTTTGGTTTGGTTAGGATACTTTGTGGGTTTAAGGGTTTGTTATATACTTTTTGGTTAAGGTTGGGTTTGGGTTGGTTACTTTGTGGTTAAGGGGTTTGGGGTTTGGTATACTTTTGGTTAAGGTTAGGTTTTGGTTGGATATTTTTTGGTTTTAAGGGTTTGTTGGTTAAATATACTTTTTGGGTTTAAGGGTTTGGTTTGGGTTGGTTTGGTATACTTTGTGGTTAAAGGTTAGGTTAGATTAGATTTTTTTCTTTAGTGACTTTGAGATTTTTTGGGGGGCCATAAATCACATATTTCTTCCCCCCCCAAAACCCCTATTCCCGCCAGTTCTCCGGCTTGTTGGCTATAGGGGGGAAAAAAAAAAAAGATAGGGGGGAAGGACTTTTTCCAAAGTTTTTCCAAAAAAAGTTGGGCTCTGAAAACGACCCCGGAACTCTCGTCCTTATTACCAAATTGTTTCGTAGTCTATTGAAAACCCTATCTTTCGTACACTCAGCGCAGAGTTGAACTTGACTACTAGAGTTCGAATGAAACCCGTAAAGTACGAAAAAACTCAAATCAGTGTACGAAACTAAAATACTTTCAATTCAAATTTCCTAAATTTAAAAAAGTTTTTTGATTTTGGGCCCAAAAGGGTTTGATTTATTTAAACTTTCCCGTAATCCCCGTGAGAGCTTCTATGGGCCCTGGGCCCCGGGCCCTACCCGTGGCCGGGGGGTGGTCGGGGGTGCGCCGTTATAGTGGACGAGAATACGCGTTCGCTCTTTAGGTCGACACACACACTCGGGTCTAACACTGCCTCTAGCCCCTCTCGCTTTACCATTACACCCACCCTTCCTACACACCTTACGGCCTCGCAACACACCTGTCGCCTGTGTACCCGTAAATAAAAGATTAGGTCTCACTTTTTTGGTGTATGTTTTCTTTTTTGTTTTTTTTAACAAAAAAAGGGCTATTATGTTCCTATTGTAGGTGTGCCTAACTAATCAAACAGTAAGCTTTCCCCTTTTGTCTGTCCGTCAGCGGCATTTTTCTTTTTTAAGTTTTTTTGAAGAAAATGATCTTTCAATAAAAAGATTATCATCCATAATTTTTGGGCCTTTTTAACAGAAAAAGTTTTTTGCTCCCCTCAAAAGACGAGCAAAAATAGCTTCGAAGTAGTTTTCTTTTTGCTCACCAAAAAGCTTTTATCGGCAAAAAACCTCAAAACTGCTCAGTGAAAACTGCTCATGAGCAGAAAATGCCCGTGTAATAGCCCCTTAAAAGGGTTAGCAGTGGACAGTAAAGTCTCCCGAAGATCCTCACGATCATTGGCGGATTTTTTTTCAGTTACTGGTCCCAGGTCCTTTAGCAATCAAAAACTGGTTCCGTTCGTTTGAAGTGGCTTTATTCCGACTCGCCACGCAAAATCCGATATATCTCTAATTTAGAGCCTTTGGGCAAAGCTTTGGGACGAAAAATTTGAGGGAAAGACCGTCTACCATCCCCAAAAAATTGAGCGGCTCTTTGTTGGGGGTGTCAAAATTCCCCTTTATGCTCAAAAACCCAGTGACCGGGCCCCCGGTAAAAAAGATGGGGCAAAAAGAATGGGTATCCAAATTAAAAAATAAATGAGTCCTGGTGGTACTGAATTTTATTTACAATCATTATAACGTGTGAAACCCCTTATTATGCACGCACCCGTGTTTTTACATGCAGTTTAAATATTTGGCGCTAAATACGTAGCCGAATTTCCTGAGGGCTGCGGTAATAGGCCTGATTCAGTCTTACGGGGCAAAACTGATTTGACATGTAATATCCCCGCGATGCTCCCCTTTTTGCGAAGACCTTATTACCAAAATCCCTCGACTGCCTCTTTAATCACTATTTATGCCTATCTCACAACCAAGAGTAACAGAGTTCACAAGCGCTTGAAATCGGATCTTTTTCCTCCTACGTTTCCGACAACGCCAAATATCCCCTGGTGACCCATAACATCGTGGCTATGCCAATCCGCCGTAAAACCCTTTTATGATCCGCCCCTTAGGCAGCGTAATTTATTTAAATTTATAATTTTAAAAAATTTTAAGCTTGGGATTTTTAAAAAATTTTTTTTAAAAAGAAAAAAATTACCCCAAAAGTTGGGTAACAAGCATTATTCACGAAACCCCCCCAAAAGAAAGGTTATTAGCCGTTTTTTTCCAAAAAAAAAA
>JACEEZ010006413.1:348802-351492 GCA_016584305.1 Chionoecetes opilio | reverse complement strand
ACAGCCGTTCCTTCACGTCCCTGGAGTACAGAGGAGCCGTAGGGAGCCAAATGGGTAGGGGGGCATGGCGTTGGAGGGGAGGTGGGCAGGGCGTTGGGAGGGGGGAGGGGGGGCATGGGGCGTGTGGAGGAGGGAGGGGGGGCATGGGCGTTGGGAGGAGGGAGGGGGGGCATGGGCGTTGGGAGGGGGGAGGGGGCATGGGTTGGGGGGGGAGGGGGAGGGCGTTGGGAGGGGGGAGGGGGAGCATGGGCGTTGGGAGGGGGGAGGGGGAGCATGGGCGTTGGGAGGGGGGAGGGGGAGCATGGGCGTTGGGAGGGGGGAGGGGGAGCATGGGCGGATCTGTGGGCGTGAGGAAAGAAGAACTACGTAGTATGGGTGGGAGGTAATACACACACACACACACAACCACCACACACACATCACACACACACACACACACACACACACACACACACACAACTCTCTCTCTCTCTCTCTCTCTCTCTCTCTCTCTCTCTCTCTCTCTCTCTCTCTCTCTCTCTCTCTACATAGGGGACTGTAGGGTGTGTGTGTACGGTTGTGTGTATTTGTGTACGTGTAGAAAGGTGTGTACGTAAGATATTTTTTGTGTGCGTTGTGTACGTGTACGTGTCTGGTGGGGTACGGCGTCTCACGGGCATTTAAATCACAATGAATTTTTTCTCCTGGCAAAAATGAAAAAACGTTAGGAAATATTAAGTGTGTTTTCTTATTTGTTCGTTTTAACTGAAATTTTTGAGCGACACTTTGGTACAACACTGAATTTTTCATTGTTTTTAGCGTTTATTTTCATTTTTTGATTAAATTTCATACCTTGTTTATTGACTATTGTTATTCTTTTGTTGTTTTATTTATTTATTTATTATTATTTTTATTATTTATTATTGGTATGGCATTGTTGTATATAAGAAAAGGACATTTGTGTTTTTTGCTACTTTAGATTTTTTTTTAAAGATTTTTCAGATCTCATTGGTGGGGAAATATGAGGTCGTGGTGATGATAGTGATGATGATGGTGATGATAATTCTGTCAGGAGGTCGTGGTGATGATGATGATGATGATGGCTGGACGTTGTGGTGATGGTGATGATGATGGCAGGACGTCGTGGTGGTGGTGATGATGATGATGATGATGATGTTGAGAGGAAAATGGTAAAAGTGTGGGAAATAGAGAGAGGGAAATAGAGAGAGAAGGAAAAATCGCCTAGGGTCATAAATTAACTAATAATTCTGTAATGACGGATTTGGTGAAATATACGATGGAATTTGGCCCTTTTCGGGTGAGGAGAGAGAGAGAGAGAGAGAGAGAGAGAGAGAGAGAGAGAGAGAGAGAGAGAGAGAGAGAGAGAGAGAGAGAGGAGAGAGAGAGAGAGAGAGAGAGAGAGGAGAGAGAGAGAGAGACGAATGGAGTTTTCAATAATATTTTTACCCCTCATCGTGTTCGCCTCGAAGGAAATTTACTAAGGGGAAAGATGAAGGTGGGAAAAGCGTGGGAGTTTGATTCATAAACCTTCCAAAAATCACATGAATCTGAACTGAGATGGAAAATTAATACAAGAAAACTCCCTTTAATTTATTTTCATTAACGTAACAATTTAACCAATTCGTCATTTTGGAGAATTTAGGTAATAATGGCACAGGTAATAATGGCACAGGTAAAAATGGCACAGGTAATAATGGCACAGGTAATAATGACACAGGTAATAATGGCACAGGTAATAATGACACAGGTAATAATGGCACAGTAATAATGGCACAGGTAATAATGGCACAGGTAATAATGGCACAGGTAATAATGACACAGGTAATAATGACACAGGTAATAATGGCACAGGTAATAATGGCACAGGTAATAATGGCACAGGTAATAATGGCACAGTAATAATGGCACAGGTAATAATGACACAGGTAATAATGACACAGGTAATAATGACACAGGTAATAATGGACACAGGTAATAATGGACACAGGTAATAATGGCACAGTAATAATGGCACAGTAATAATGGCACAGGTAATAATGGCACAGGTAAAAATGACACAGGTAATAATGGCACAGGTAATAATGGCCACAGGTAATAATGACACAGGGAATAATGGCACAGTAATAATGGCACAGGTAATAATGGCACAGGGAATAATGACACAGGTAATAATGGCACAGGTAATAATGGAACAGTAATAATGGCACAGGTAATAATGGACACAGGTAATAATGACACAGTAATAATGACACAGGTAATAATGACACAGGTAATAATGGCACAGGTAATAATGACACAGGTAATAATGACAAGTAATAATGCACAGGTAATAATGGCACAGGTAATAATGGCACAGGTAATAATGACACAGGGAATAATGACACAGGTAATAATGACACAGGAATAATGGCACAGGTTTAAAAATGGACACAGGTAATAATGGACACAGGTAATAATGACACAGGTAATAATGGCACAGGTAATAATGGCCCCAGGTAATAATGACAAGGTAATAATGGCTAAACACAGGTAATAATGGACACAGGTAATAATGGCCCCAGGTAATAATGGGCACAGGTAATAATGGACACAGTAATAATGGCACAGTAATAATGGCACAGGGAATAATGGCACAGGTAATAAATGACACAGTAAATAATGGCACAGTAATAATGGCACAGGTAATAATG
>JACEEZ010006413.1:316302-318802 GCA_016584305.1 Chionoecetes opilio | reverse complement strand
TTCATTATCCTAATATTCGCCTCACTCATCTTATTTTACTCATACTCATCATCACTCATTTCTCATTCCATCTAAAACATCTATTATTTTCCACTTTCACTCATCCTATTCCTCATTATCAACCTTATCTTGGACTTACTCATATTTATTTTACTCATACTCATCGTCACCACGTTTCATTCCACCATATACATCTATTATTTACCACTTTCACTCATCTTATACTTCGTTCATCAACCTAATCTTGGACTCACTCATCCTTATTTTACTCATACTCATCGTCACCCTACGTCTCATTCACTCCTATACATCCATTCATTTACACTTACCTCATCTTATTCATCATCCTCATCTTGGACTTATTAAAAAATTACCCGTTTTTCGCTATCACATCAACTAATCCGTATTAATTTAACCCCTTAAATAACCCTTAAACACCATTAAATAACCCTGAAAACCCCTTAGGACACCATTAAATAGCCCTGAAAACCCCTTAGACACCATTAAATAGCCCTGAAAACCCCTTAGACACCATTAAATAGCCCTGAAAACCCCTTAGACACCATTAAATAGCCCTGAAAACCCCTTAGACACCATTAAATAGCCCTGAAAACCCCTTAAACACCACTAAATAGCCCTGAAAACCCCTTAGACACCACTAAATAGCCCTGAAAACCCCTTAGACACCATTAAATAGCCCTGAAAACCCCTTAGACACCATTAAATAACCCTGAAAACCCCTTAGACACATTAAATACCTGAAACCCTTAGACACATATACCCTGAAAACCTTAGACACCATTAAATACCCTGAAAACCCCTTAGACACCATTAAATACCCTGAAAACCCCTTAGACACCATTAAATAACCCTGAAAACCCCTTAAACACCATGAAATAACCCTGAGAACCCCTTAGACACCATTAAATAACCCTGAAAACCCCTTAGACTCCATTAAATAACCCTGAAAACCCCTTAGACTCCATTAAATAACCCTGAAAACCCCTTAGACACCATTAAATAACCCTGAAAACCCCTTAGACACCATTAAATAACCCTGAAAACCCCTTAGACACCATTAAATAACCCTGAAAACCCCTTAGACACCATTAAATAACCCTGAAAACCCCTTAGACTCCATTAAATAACCCTGAAAACCCCTTAGACTCCATTAAATAACCCTGAAAACCCCTTAGACTCCATTAAATAACCCTGAAAACCCCTTAGACACCATTAAATAACCCTGAAAACCCCTTAGACACCATTAAATAACCCTGAAAACCCTTAGACTCCATTAAATAACCCTGAAAACCCTTAGACTCCATTAAATAACCCTGAAAACCCCTTAGACACCATTAAATAACCCTGAAAACCCCTTAGACTCCATTAAATAACCCTGAAAACCCCTTAGACACCATTAAATAACCCTGAAAACCCCTTAGACTCCATTAAATAACCCTGAAAACCCCTTAGACACCATTAAATAACCCTGAAAACCCCTTAGACTCCATTAAATAACCCTGAAAACCCCTTAGACACCATTAAATAACCCTGAAAACCCCTTAGACACCATTAAATAACCCTGAAAACCCCTTAGACACCACTAAATAACCCTGAAAACCCCTTAGACACCACTAAATAACCCTGAAAAACCCTTAGGACTCCATTAAATAACCCTGAAAACCCCTTAGACCCATTAAATAACCCTGAAAACCCCTTAGACCCATAAATAACCCTGAAAAACCCTATAAACACCACTAAATAACCCTGAAAACCCCTAAACACCACTAAATAGCCCTGAAAACCCATAAAACACCATAAATAACCCTGAAAACCCTTAAACACCACTAAACCCTGAAAACCCCTTAGACACCACTAAATAACCCTGAAAACCCCTTAGACTCCATTAAATAACCCTGAAAACCCCATAAACACCACTAAATAACCCTGAAAACCCCTTAAACACCACTAAATAACCCTGAAAACCCCTTAGACACCACTAAATAACCCTGAAAACCCCTTAAACACCATTAAATAACCCTGAAAACCCCTTAAACACCATTAAATAACCCTGAAAACCCCTTAAACACCACTAAATAACCCTGAAAACCCCTTAAACACCATTAAATAACTCTGAAAACCCCTTAAACACCATTAAGTAACCCTGAAAACCCCATAAACACCACTAAATAACCCTGAAAACCCCATAAACACCACTAAATAACCCTGAAAACCCCTTAGACTCCATTAAATAACCCTGAAAACCCCATAAACACCACTAAATAACCCTGAAAACCCCATAAACACCACTAAATAACCCTGAAAACCCCTTAGACTCCATTAAATAACCCTGAAAACCCCTTAGACTCCACTAAATAACCCTGAAAACCCCTTAGACACCATTAAATAACCCTGAAAACCCCTTAGCCTCCATTAAATAACCCTGAAAACCCCTTAGACATCATTAAATAACCCTGAAAACCCCTTAGTCTCCATTAAA
>JACEEZ010006413.1:236302-311302 GCA_016584305.1 Chionoecetes opilio | reverse complement strand
AAAATCGTCTAGTGGTAGCCAAATTACAATGGAAATAACGTTCTGGGCCTCATGGGGTTAAATCACCAATAAACACGCATACAAATTATAAAACAGTGGTGACTACGTGTTCTCATGTATGTTATGTACGTTTTTAAGTTCATTTCAGAAGCGTATTACAGAACAGTCGTCCAGCGCAGGTGTGGGCAGGTGTAGGATGGTGTTGGGAGGTGTGGACAGGTGTGGGGAGGTTTGGAGAGGTGTAGGGGAGGTGTGGGGAGGTGTGGGCAGGTGTGGGCAGGTGTGGGGAGGTTTGGGGAGGTTTGGAGAGGTGTGGGGGAGGCTGGGGGAGGCTAGGGGAGGTGTGGGGAGGTGTGGGCAGGTGTGGGGAGGTATGGAGAGGTGTGGAGAGGTGTGGGGACATGTGGGGAGGTGTGGGCAGGTGTAGGGAGATGTGGGCAGGTGTGGGCAGGTGTGGGGAAGTTTGGGGAGGTTTTGGGGAGGCTGGGGGAGGCTAGGGGAGGTGTGGGTAGGTGTGGGGAGGTTTGGGGAGGTTTGGAGAGGTATGGGGGAGGCTGGGGGAGGCTAGGGGAGGTGTGGGCAGGTGTAGGGAAGTGTGGGCAGGTGTAGGGAAGTGTGGGCAGGTGTAGGGAGGTGTGGGAAGGTGTAGGGAGGTGTAGGAAGGTATGGGGGAGGTGTGGGGAGGTGTGGAGAGGTGTGGAGAGGTGTGGAGAGGTATAGGGGAGGTGTGGGGAGGTTTGGGGAGATATGGAGAGGTGTGGGAAGGTGTGGAGAGAGGTGTAGGGGAGGTGTGGAGAGGTGTAGGGGAGGTGTGGGGAGGTTTGGGGAGGCTAGGGCAGGTGTGGGCAGATGTAGGGAGGTGTAGGAAGGTGTGGGGGAGGTGAGCGCAGTATTAGCGGGAGAGTTAAAGGGAAGCAAGGAAAGGTGAGACGCGGAATGAATGAACTGTGTTATTTACTCCAGGCAAACAGAGAAGGGCACGGAATAGCATCCCGAGTTGGAGTCTGGACCCACGAAAACCTTTAATAGTAGTAGAGTAGTAGTAGTAGTAGTAGTAGTAGTAGTAGTAGTGGTAGTGGTGGTAGTAGTAGTAGTAGTAGTAGTAGCAGTAGTAGTAGTAGTGGTGGTGGTGGTAGGGGGAAGGTTGGGGTGGTGGTTGTAGGAGCAGGAGGAGGGATGAACTGTTAAGGTAAATTGCTGGGTTGCGTTATAGTGATTATTCTCTCTCTCTCTCTCTCTCTCTCTCTCTCTCTCTCTCTCTCTCTCGTGTAATGAAGGCGGTGGCTCATCTCCAAATCGTCGTATTGGCTTTCCTAATTATGCTTACCTGGCGGTCGCTTCTTCTCCTCCCCATCTCTCTCTCTCTCTCCTCTTCTCCTCCTCTCTCCTCCTCTCTCCTCCTCCTCTCCTCCTCTCTCCTCTCTCTCTCTCCCCTCCTTCTGCTTCCAATAGTATCCATCTCGTGTAATGAACACGGTAGAAAATCCAAATTGTATCTTCCTGTCAATTGACTAAACATCGAGAATGGCAAGTCTCCCCTCCCCTTTCCGTCTCCTAATCTTGAACAGAAAACGTAACGCGATTATAAAGTTGTCGATGTAATGAAAGGTATTTTGTTGCTGCTGATTTACTTCCTCAATTTAATAGGTTATGAGTGTTTACGAGGGGGAAGAAGGAAGGGCGGGTAGGGAGAAGGAAGTCGAGAAGAAGGAGAGAGACGAAGGAAGGAGAGATAGGAAGGTAGACGAGAAAGGGAAGGAAGGAGGAATGAAGGAGAGAGAAGGGAAGGAAGGAGAGAGAAGGGAAGGAAGGAGAGAGAAGGGAAGGAAGGAGAGAGAAGGGAAGGAAGAGGAATGAAGGAGAGAGAAGGGAAGGAAGAGGAAGGAAGGAGAGAGAAGGGAAGGAAGAGGAAGGAAGGAAGAGAAGGAAGGAAGGAAGGAAGGAGTAAGGTAATAGGAGTGAAAGGTGCAAATAAGGGAAAAGAGAAGAGTAGGAGAAGGAAGGGAAAATATAAAAGGGGAGAATACAGAGAAGAGATAAAAATGGAAGGAGAGGAAAATGAGATAGAGGATGTATGATGAAAATAAAGGGAGAGATGAGAGAAATGAAGAGAATAATTATTAAACTAGCTCGTTAAGACATAAGAGAGCTAGTTAGTCATCGTCATAGTTTCGCTAATCATTTGAACTTTTTCTTTATATTTCATTCGTTTTTTGTCGATGTATCAAATTTCTGCTTTAAGTTGAATCACCATCTTTTGTTATTTAATTCTTCTTTATCAGTAATATTTTCTTCGTTTCTGTATTGTTATTGTTGTTGTTATTGTTGTTGTTATTCTTGTTATCCTCGTTTCCCATTCTCTATTTTTATTTTGATCACGTTTTCTATGCGTTATCCATCACACCAGAGTAAAGGAATGAGCGATTTTACTTATTAACCCATGGGACCCACAACGTAATTTGCATTGTAATTTGGGTACCATTAGACGATTTTTAGTGGCTACAAGCAATATTTTATACATATGACCTGCTTAGTATCATTGTCCACTAGTTAATTTGTTATATTAAGTTACTTCTCGTAATTTTATGGCTCGGAGTCGACAACATACATTTTTTTTATAACATAGGAAAAATCTGGGTGTGAAGAGGTTAATGTCACGAGCCTCGATTACTTTCTGCACAGCGCCACGGGACGTGATCACCTGGAAGGAAGGGAAGGAAGGGAAGGAAGGAGAGAGATGGGAAGGAAGGAGAGAGATGGGAAGGAAGGAGAGAGATGGGAAGGAAGGATGAATGAAGGAGAGAGAAGGGAATGAAGGAGGAAGGAAGGAGAGAGAAGGGAATGAAGGAGGAAGGAAGGAGAGAGAAGGGAATGAAGGAGAGAAGGGAATGAAGGAGAGAGAAGGGAAGGAAGGATGAATGAAGGAGAGAAGGGAATGAAGGAGAGAGAAGGGAAGGAAGGATGAATGAAGGAGAGAGAAGGGAATGAAGGAGGAAGGAAGGAGAGAGAAGGGAATGAAGGAGAGAGAAGGGAATGAAGGAGGAAGGAAGGAAGGAGAGGAAGGAAGGAGGAAGGAAGGAGAGAGAAGGGGAGGAAGGAGGAAGGTAATAGGAGTGAAAGGTGCAAATAAGGGGAAATAGAAGACGTGATCACCTGACAGGCGGCACAACACGTCATTACCGTAAGTAACAATGCACGACACTTGTACTTCGGGAAAACCTGAAAACCTCGCGGCAGTTTCTCACCCACGAAAGTATGACGAGGTGGCGCAAAATCTTTATACCTATTCAGCCTTGATGTCACGCTCGTGTGCTTGAGGAATGCAAAGGGAAGCGGCATATCCTTGTACTGTACATGTATTGTCAAGTGTGAAAGGTATTACGTCCTCATTCTCTCTTTTTTTTTTTTTTTTTTTTTTTTTTTTTTTTTTTTTTTTCCTTCATAATCTACGTCTTTTTCTCTTTTTTTTTTACATTTTACTTTCTCACTTCCATCTTTCTTCCACTTCCATCTTACTTCCCGTTATTCTTCCTGTCATTTAGTTGCACCTGTATGTCGTGAGGCTTGGTGAAAATAAATACTTATCACCGTAACTATCTAACCGTATTTCATCTCATCACCTCGATCAGTTGTAAGATGTGTGATGGCCATGATGGTTAACCCCTTTTCACACCCAGATTTTTCCTTTGCTATATGAAATTGTCTTTTGTTAGCCATAAAATTACGAAAAGTGGCTTAATATACCAAATTAATTAGTCGACAAGGATACTAAACAGGTCATATTTATTACTTATATTCACTAAAAATCGTCTGATGGTAGTCATATTACAATGGAAATTACGTTCTGGGTCTTAAAGGGTTAAACGTTCAAGATTGTCATATTTTTCTTCCCTTAGTCAAGTAAAAGCATACTAGTTATTCAAGGTTTGTTCGCATTATAGCTATGGTTTAACCCCTTGAGGCCCAGAACGTAATTTCCATTGTAATTTAGGTATCATTAACGATTTTTTGTGAATATAAGCAATGTTTTATAGATATGACCTGTTTAGTATCCTTATCGACTAACTAATTTGGTATATTTAGTTAGTTTTCGTAATTCTATGGCTCGACAACAAACATTTTTTATAGCACAGGAAAGATCTGGGCGTGAAGGGGTTAATGAGTTGTTGCCTTGTTCCGGGTCAAACAACTACAGTACAGGGGGAGTGCTTTGACCGGCGCTTGACTCACTGCATGATTGAGGTGATTGTCCTGCAAATTTACGTGGAGGAGGAAGATAACCAATAATTTGCGAGAGAGAGAGAGAGAGAGAGAGAGAGAGAGAGAGAGAGAGAGAGAGAGAGAGAGAGAGAGAGAGAAGAGAGAGAGAGAGAGGGGGGGGGGGGGGACGACTCTGACCACGTCCTTCAATGGGTCGTTACCTGGTTCGTGTGTCCTGTCGTTTACCTGCCGTCCACCTGTCAGTTAATGGCGTCGCTTCCTGGCTGGCAACATTCACTATTCACCCGCTGGAAACTTTTATCTTTTTATGCTGGCTATGTCACGTCCTTGGATAACCCTTCATTGCATGGCGTGAATGTGTGAATGGGAGGAAGTAAGGGACGGAGGCGTGGGGGAGGGGTGGAGGGGCAGAGAGGTGCAAAGGAAAAGGAGGGGGGATGGGGGATGGTAGGGGAGGATGAGAGTGTGGGGTAGGTGGGGGTGGGGGGGGGGTGGAGGGGGAGAATGAGTGTGGTAGGTGGGGGGGAAGGGGGGAAGGTAGTTAAAGTCAAGCATTATCGTCTGATTAACACTTCAACTATAAGTAAATCAAGCTTACAGTGTAACTCAAGCTGTGAACAGTTTATTAATAACAAGAAACACACATATTTGTAAGATAACACCTATAAAACACGCATTTCTTTTGGCATTAAGCTATGAATAACTGTTTCAAATGTTTCAGATGTTTCATTAGGAAGGAATCAGCTGAGTGGACAACGCATGCGCAGAGAAGAGCTCGCCGCAATAAGCCCCAGCGGCTGGTAGTTGCGTGGCGTCGGCGTTGCTGGAAGGAAGGACAGGCGACTACGGTGCTGCCTGCAGGTGCTGGAGGGAAGGAAAGGCGACTACGGTGCTGCCTGGAGGTGCTGGAGGGAAGGAAAGGCGACTGCGGTGCTGCCTGGAGGTTCATCGAGGTTGATGGTGAGTTACTTACCGGTGGTTGCTTGTTTTCGTGTTTTCCTTAGTTTTTCTCCACATAATTAAGACTAGACTAGCATACTGATAATTCTAATATAAACTATCTATTTATACTGAAATGTGACCCCTGCCCCAAACCCCTTTCTTCCGCCCTTGATTAAGATAAGAGGAACGATGAATAAATGACCAATAGGATTACATACATAGATTTATTAAAGTACATGGTGATTTTTTCCTCGCAGCTCCGTTGAGGCTCGTCGACGCGACACTCCCGGCGCCGCTGCACACACACACACACACACAGTACCAAGTCGCCGGTGGAGCAGAGCCGCTGACATGCAGGTAAGGGCGCGAGGTGGTTGGCATTACTTTTTCTACTTTTATGGTAATATTTAGGGTGGACTAATTCAGTGAGGTGATTAACTGCTATTAACTGTATAAATTTAGTGTCAAATTTTTAATCTATGTAAATGTTCTCTTAACACGACATAATTATCAGTTTCATGCATGTAGAATGTAGATAATTTCATAGCCAGGGTTTTGCCGGACGCTCCCCTTAAGTATTAATTTGCAAGTGATGGGGGTGGGTGTGTGGGTGTGTAGTAGGAGGGAGTTAGCAGCAGTATTCCAGCCTTATGTAAGGTCTCGGTGGAATTATTAGTTGAGTTAGCTCCGTGGTGTTCGGGTGGACGGGGCGCCACGCTTGGGCTATAGAAGCGAGAAAAGGTATATTTTAGATACGTAACTATTATTATTTTTACGCGCACATTTACCTCCATTTTATGCTTTGCCATAGTGCCATATGACCTCTGCCACATATTACCCACTTTTTGGCATTAAATCAATATCAAATTTTTGCGTCTTTCATGATCATACATGTTTGTGTGTATATTGTACTTTTGAGTTGAGTGGACTTTCGTCTTGGGAAATGTTGCAGGTGAGTGGATACCCTCGGGGCGGGCGGCGGTCACCAGTGCGGGGCTGTCGAGCACCTCGCAGCAAGTCTGAAGGGTGACGAGGCGTACGCAGCGGGTGAAGGTGCTGTCACCCGATGTGCAGGTGAATTATGTTATAGGTACTTAAGATAAGTTCAAATAAAAAGTTAGTTGAAAAATAAAAAAAAGTTCAATAAATCAAGGTAAAAAATATAAATAAATAAAACAATAAATAAAACAATAAGTTTTAATAAATAAAACAAAAAAGTTAATAAATAAAAGAATATATATAAAAAAGAAAAGAATTATTTCATTTATTCGTGACACCTTTCAGTGTTAGTATGTAGTAGTTAACTGTAAATAAATCTAATATAAACCATATTTTTATACTGAAATATGACACCTGCCCCAAACTCCTTTCTTCCCCCCTTGATAAGATAAGAGGAACGATGAATAAATTACCAATAGGATTACATATGTAGATTTATTAAGATTTATTAAAGTAAATAAATGGTTTTTTTAATCACAGTTCACTCCGTTGAGGCTCGTCGACGCGCTGCTGCACACACACACACACACACACACACACAGTCGCCGGTGGAGCAGAGCCGCTAACAGCCAGGTAAGGCCGCGGGGAGGTTGTCGGCCTGTCTTACACTATCTTTAATGCTGGTAAAAAAATTTTTGTGAGATTTTGCAATAGGTGGATAACTTTACGTATGTTGAGCAATTTTTTCGCTTTGAATAATACAATATATTTCATGATCTACTGCAATTTTTAATATTTTAGTGGACAGAAGCTTAATAAATGAGCTTTTGATGTTAAATGGATAGTTTCTTTTCTACTTTCAGACTGTGGCAGACATTTGGAAGGAAAAGAAAAAACTTAACAGGCAGCATGGAAACTACAGACTCTCACCCCAAGGCCTTGTTTTGTGTGGCCCCGTTGTACTCACACACGCCTGGCTGTCTTGTGGCTGGTATTCAGAGATTGTTGTGTGATGTAAGAGTTCGGAGGACTTTCCACTATGCTATTTATTCAATATTAAAAAAAATATATAATTTTTGTAGCTGAGTGATGAATGTATGATCTCCGGAGACTCTTCGAGGTATTAATACCTCTATATTTTTCCCTGCAGTGAAATAAATCCTGAAATCCATGAGCATTATTTTATTGTTGTAAGGTATTTTGATACCAAAAAATATATAATAATTTGTGTAGTATATATCCCAAAATTTGTCTATGAACTAGTACAGTAGTAGAAAACCTTAATGCAGTCCACAGGAGCTTGTTCCCTAACGTGTGTTGGTAAGATTATTCACTTCCTTCTAGTATGATCACACTAGTATCAGTCAGGTTGCCTCGACCACACTTCTGCAAATAAGAAAGACTTCAATTTCCCTAACTATTATAACAATTTCCCTCGCTATTATAACAATTTCCCTCGCTATTATAACAATTTCCCTCGCTATTATAACAATTTCCCTCGCTATTATAACAATTTCCCTCGCTATTATAACAATTTCCCTCGCTATTATAACAATTTCCCTCGCTATTATAACAATTTCCCTCGCTATTATAACAATTTCCCTCGCTATTATAACAATTTCCCTCGCTATTATAACAATTTCCTCGCTATTATAACAATTTCCCTCGCTATTATAACAATTTCCCTCGCTATTATAACAATTTCTCTCGCTATTATAACAATTTCCCTCGCTATTATAACAATTTCCCTCGCTATTATAACAATTTCCCTCGCTATTATAACAATTTCCCTCGCTATTATAACAATTTCCCTCGCTATTATAACAATTTCCCTCGCTATTTTAACAATTTCCCTCGCTATTTTAACAATTTCCCTCGCTATTATAACAATTTCCCTCGCTATTATAACAATTTCCCTCGCTATTATAACAATTTCCCTCGCTATTATAACAATTTCTCTCGCTATTATAACAATTTCTCGCTATTATAACAATTTCCCTCACTATTATAACAATTTCCCTCGCTATTATAACAATTTCCCTCTATTATAACAATTTCCCTCGCTATTATAACAATTTCCCTCGCTATTATAACAATTTCCCTCGCTATTATAACAATTTCCCTCGCTATTATAACAATTTCCCTCGCTATTATAACAATTTCTCTCGCTATTATAACAATTTCCCTCGCTATTATAACAATTTCCCTAACTATTATAACAATTTCCCTCGCTATTATAACAATTTCCCTCGCTATTATAACAATTTCCCTCGCTATTATAACAATTTCCCTCGCTATTATAACAATTTCCCTAACTATTATAACAATTTCCTCGCTATTATAACAATTTCCCTCGCTATTATAACAATTTCCCTCGCTATTATAACAATTTCCCTCGCTATTATAACAATTTCCCTAACTATTATAACAATTTCCCTCGCTATTATAACAATTTCCCTCGCTATTATAACAATTTCCCTCGCTATTATAACAATTTCCCTCGCTATTATAACAATTTCCCCTCGCTATTATAACAATTTCCCTCGCTATTATAACAATTTCCCTCGCTATTATAACAATTTCCCTCGCTATTATAACAATTTCCCTAACTATTATAACAATTTCCCTCGCTATTATAACAATTTCCCTCGCTATTATAACAATTTCCCTCGCTATTATAACAATTTCCCTAACTATTATAACAATTTCCCTCGCTATTATAACAATTTCCCTCGCTATTATAACAATTTCCCTCGCTATTATAACAATTTCCCTAACTATTATAACAATTTCCCTCGCTATTATAACAATTTCCCTCGCTATTATAACAATTTCCCTCGCTATTATAACAATTTCCCTAACTATTATAACAATTTCCCTCGCTATTATAACAATTTCCCTCGCTATTATAACAATTTCCCTCGCTATTATAACAATTTCCCTCGCTATTATAACAATTTCCCTCGCTATTATAACAATTTCCCTCGCTATTATAACAATTTCCCTCGCTATTATAACAATTTCCTCGCTATTATAACAATTTCCCTCGCTATTATAACAATTTCCTCGCTATTATAACAATTTCTCTCGCTATTATAACAATTTCCCTCGCTATTATAAACAATTTCCCTCGCTATTATAACAATTTCCCTCGCTATTATAACAATTTCCTCGCTATTATAACAATTTCCCTCGCTATTATAACAATTTCCCTCGCTATTATAAACAATTTCCTCGCTATTATAACAATTTCCCTCGCTATTATAACAATTTCCCTCGCTATTATAACAATTTCCCTCGCTATTATAACAATTTCCCTCGCTATTATAACAATTTCCCTAACTATTATAACAATTTCCCTCGCTATTATAACAATTTCCCTCGCTATTATAACAATTTCCCTCGCTATTATAACAATTTCCCTCGCTATTATAACAATTTCCCTCGCTATTATAACAATTTCCCTCGCTATTATAACAATTTCCCTCGCTATTATAACAATTTCCCTCGCTATTATAACAATTTTCCCTCGCTATTATAACAATTTCCCTCGCTATTATAACAATTTCCCTCGCTATTATAACAATTTCCCTCGCTATTATAACAATTTCCCTCGCTATTATAACAATTTCCCTCGCTATTATAACAATTTCCCTCGCTATTATAACAATTTCCCTCGCTATTATAACAATTTCCCTCGCTATTATAACAATTTCCCTCGCTATTATAACAATTTCCCTCGCTATTATAACAATTTCCCTCGCTATTATAACAATTTCCCTCGCTATTATAACAATTTCCCTCGCTATTATAACAATTTCCCTAACTATTATAACAATTTCCCTCGCTATTATAACAATTTCCCTCGCTATTATAACAATTTCCCTCGCTATTATAACATTTCCCTCGCTATTATAACAATTTCCCTCGCTATTATAACAATTTCCCTCGCTATTATAACAATTTCCCTCGCTATTATAACAATTTCCCTCGCTATTATAACAATTTCCCTCGCTATTATAACAATTTCCCTCGCTATTATAACAATTTCCCTCGCTATTATAACAATTTCCCTCGCTATTATAACAATTTCCCTCGCTATTATAACAATTTCCCTCGTATTATAACAATTTCCCTCGCTATTATAACAATTTCCCTCGCTATTATAACAATTTCCCTCGCTATTATAACAATTTCCCTAACTATTATAACAATTTCCCTCGCTATTATAACAATTTCCCTCGCTATTATAACAATTTCCCTCGCTATTATAACAATTTCCCTCGCTATTATAACAATTTCCCTCGCTATTATAACAATTTCCCTCGCTATTATAACAATTTCCCTAACTATTATAACAATTTCCCTCGCTATTATAACAATTTCCCTCGCTATTATAACAATTTCCCTCGCTATTATAACAATTTCCCTAACTATTATAACAATTTCCCTCGCTATTATAACAATTTCCCTCGCTATTATAACAATTTCCCTCGCTATTATAACAATTTCCCTAACTATTATAACAATTTCCCTCGCTATTATAACAATTTCCCTCGCTATTATAACAATTTCCCTCGCTATTATAACAATTTCCCTAACTATTATAACAATTTCCCTCGCTATTATAACAATTTCCCTCGCTATTATAACAATTTCCCTCGCTATTATAACAATTTCCCTCGCTATTATAACAATTTCCCTCGCTATTATAACATTTCCCTCGCTATTATAACAATTTCCCTCGCTATTATAACAATTTCCCTCGCTATTATAACAATTTCCCTCGCTATTATAACAATTTCCCTCGCTATTATAACAATTTCCCTCGCTATTATAACAATTTCCCTCGCTATTATAACAATTTCCCTCGCTATTATAACAATTTCCCTCGCTATTATAACAATTTCCCTCGCTATTATAACAATTTCCCTCGCTATTATAACAATTTCCCTCGCTATTATAACAATTTCCCTCGCTATTATAACAATTTCCCTCGCTATTATAACAATTTCCCTCGCTATTATAACAATTTCCCTCGCTATTATAACAATTTCCCTCGCTATTATAACAATTTCCCTCGCTATTATAACAATTTCCCTCGCTATTATAACAATTTCCCTCGCTATTATAACAATTTCCCTCGCTATTATAACAATTTCCCTCGCTATTATAACAATTTCCCTCGCTATTATAACAATTTCCCTCGCTATTATAACAATTTCCCTCTCTATTATAACAATTTCCCTCGCTATTATAACAATTTCCCTCGCTATTATAACAATTTCCCTCGCTATTATAACAATTTCCCTCGCTATTATAACAATTTCCCTCGCTATTATAACAATTTCCCTCGCTATTATAACAATTTCCCTCGCTATTATAACAATTTCCCTCGCTATTATAACAATTTCCCTAACTATTATAACAATTTCCCTCGCTATTATAACAATTTCCCTCGCTATTATAACAATTTCCCTCGCTATTATAACAATTTCCCTCGCTATTATAACAATTTCCCTCGCTATTATAACAATTTCCCTAACTATTATAACAATTTCCCTCGCTATTATAACAATTTCCCTCGCTATTATAACAATTTCCCTCGCTATTATAACAATTTCCCTCGCTATTATAACAATTTCCCTCGCTATTATAACAATTTCCCTCGCTATTATAACAATTTCCCTCGCTATTATAACAATTTCCCTAACTATTATAACAATTTCCCTCGCTATTATAACAATTTCCCTCGCTATTATAACAATTTCCCTCGCTATTATAACAATTTCCCTCGCTATTATAACAATTTCCCTCGCTATTATAACAATTTCCCTCGCTATTATAACAATTTCCCTCGCTATTATAACAATTTCCCTCGCTATTATAACAATTTCCCTCGCTATTATAACAATTTCCCTCGCTATTATAACAATTTCCCTCGCTATTATAACAATTTCCCTCGCTATTATAACAATTTCCCTCGCTATTATAACAATTTCCCTCGCTATTATACAATTTCCCTCGCTATTATAACAATTTCCCTCGCTATTATAACAATTTCCCTCGCTATTATAACAATTTCCCTCGCTATTATAACAATTTCCCTCGCTATTATAACAATTTCCCTCGCTATTATAACAATTTCCCTCGCTATTATAACAATTTCCCTCGCTATTATAACAATTTCCCTCGCTATTATAACAATTTCCCTCGCTATTATAACAATTTCCCTCGCTATTATAACAATTTCCCTCGCTATTATAACAATTTCCCTCGCTATTATAACAATTTCCCTCGCTATTATAACAATTTCCCTCGCTATTATAACAATTTCCCTCGCTATTATAACAATTTCCCTCGCTATTATAACAATTTCCCTCGCTATTATAACAATTTCCCTCGCTATTATAACAATTTCCTTCGCTATTATAACAATTTCCCTCGCTATTATAACAATTTCCCTCGCTATTATAACAATTTCCCTCGCTATTATAACAATTTCCCTCGCTATTATAACAATTTCCCTCGCTATTATAACAATTTCCCTCGCTATTATAACAATTTCCCTCGCTATTATAACAATTTCCCTCGCTATTATAACAATTTCCCTCGCTATTATAACAATTTCCCTCGCTATTATAACAATTTCCCTCGCTATTATAACAATTTCCCTCGCTATTATAACAATTTCCCTCGCTATTATAACAATTTCCCTCGCTATTATAACAATTTCCCTCGCTATTATAACAATTTCCCTCGCTATTATAACAATTTCCCTCGCTATTATAACAATTTCCCTAACTATTATAACAATTTCCCTCGCTATTATAACAATTTCCCTCGCTATTATAACAATTTCCCTCGCTATTATAACAATTTCCCTCGCTATTATAACAATTTCCCTCGCTATTATAACAATTTCCCTCGCTATTATAACAATTTCCCTCGCTATTATAACAATTTCCCTAACTAAACACTAAGATCATAAAGCTAAAATTTTCCTCGTATTTCCGAATCAATGTTATGCAGATCCACACAATTTGTTTTGACAAGTCTCGGGGCTAACCGGTGCAGTCTTCTGACGCGCGTGAGAATGTTGTAAGTGTGGCGATAATGTTGAACTAGTGGTTGGCGCGGAATACATAAATAACAATGAAAATCGGAAGACAGGTTAGCATTTAGACAAATAGAAATTTACTTTGACTGAGCGAGGTTCTTTAGAGGGATCGAGGGAGACAGACGGCGACTACAGGTGCTTGTAAGGACGCGAACACTACCTTACTGTGCTTGTACTAGATATTATAACTAGATACATATATTTAATAGCTTGTTTAGCGTGGTGGGAAGTGACGGGTTATTGATAAGCAGACGAGAAGACTCTCTCTCTCTCTCTCTCTCTTCTCTCCTCTCTTCTCTCTCTCTCTCTCTCTCTCTCTCTCTCTCTCTCTCTCTCTCTCTCTCTCTCTCTCTCTCTCTCTCTCTCTCTCTCTCTCTCTCTCTCTCTCTCTCTCTTTTTTTTAGTCTTCATTAATGGTACAAAAAAAATACGTGTAATAAATCACGTTTCTTTAGACAGGTTCAGTTTACTTTGGACGATGTCGCACGAATTTTTTTTCATAACTACAAATACAAACCCAATGGCTGTACAACATATTACGAATTACGTGAGTGTGGCTGAACTACCTCATTAAAAAACCCATCAATTGCCGTTATAAAGCATCAATACAGGGTGGAGGTTAAAACTAAACCTTCCCTCCGCCACATTAACTGTTATACGGGGGGAAAAAACCGCAACTCTCCTACTCTGCGTAAAATTATCCTCCATCGGTCGTGGGAATCGCAATCTTACGCGGACCTCAAGTTCCTCACCGTGTCGCAGAACCGCCCCGGCAGAACATTGAGGCAACAGGTGGCGCGGGGAAAGACGGGAGGGCGTTAAATACACGCCGAGTCAGGTATTGAGGTGGGAGGGGCGGCAAAGGCTGACGAGTTTGTAGGTGTGTGATGTAGAAGATTAGATGTTAGTAGTGTAATACCGGAAACATAAATGTGTGTTTGATTTAAGCTTCATATCCTGTGAGGGAGACTAGATTATGAGTGGTGTTGTATGTTATGCGGTGTTAATGAGTTGCCTGTTGGTGTTATGAGGTGAGATCTAATCCGTATCTATGAGTACTTGTGATAAAGAAATCGAATTCCTTTATCCAGATTAGTGGTGGTGATATGGAGGATGTGAAGGGATGGGGGAACGGGAGGGAGGGGAGGGAGGTAGTGAAGGGATGGGAGGGAGGGAGTGAAGGGATGGGAGGGAGGTAGTGAAAGGATGGGAGGGAGGGAAAAAAATGGAGTGGTTAGTGAGTGGTGGTGGTGGTGGTGGCGTAAGCTCATCACTTCTGCATGGTTTTCTATCCTCTCAGGGTTTTACTATCACTATATCTTACACCCAAATAGTCGGAAATCAGTGCTTTGTGACATAACATCCCGCAATGAGTACTGCTCTCACGCCACACTATGACTCGTAAACACACACCTCGGCAACAGAAGGGTGGTGGTGGTGAAGAAGGGGGGGGGGGGGGGGGGGGGTCGTGGTGGTGATGGTGAAGAAGGGGGTGGTGGTGAAGAAGGGGGGAGGGGTCGTGGCGGTGGTGGTGGTGAAGAAAGGGGGGGAGGTGGTGAAGAAGGGGGGGAGGGGTGGTGGTGGTGGTGGTGAAGAAGGAGGGGAGGGGTCGTGGTGGTGGTGGTGGTGGTGGTGAAGAAGGGGGGGTGGGGTGGTCGTGGTGGTGGTGAAGAAGGGGGGGAGGGGTCGTGGTGGTGGTGGTGGTGAAGAAGGGGGGGAGGGGTCGTGGTGGTGGTGGTGGTGGTGAAGAAGGGGGGGAGGGGTCGTGGTGGTGGTGAAGAAGGGGGGGAGGGGTCGTGGTGGTGGTGGTGAAGAAGGGGGGGTGGGGTGGTCGTGGTGGTGGTGAAGAAGGGGGGGAGGGGTCGTGGTGGTGGTGGTGGTGAAGAAGGGGGGGAGGGGTCGTGGTGGTGGTGGTGAAGGGGGGGAGGGGTCGTGGTGGTGATGGTGATGGGTGACTGGAGTGTGGTGAGGATTATGGAAGGAGGGCGTAAAGGAGAAGAAGGAAGGAAGGAGGAGACGTAAGGAAGGAGGGAAGGAGGAAGGGAGATGTAAAGGACAATGGGAAGGAGGCGACACCCTTACATTATAATTAATTTCATACGCAACGTAGGAAGTATAAAGATAACCAAGGCGATGGTTTTACCGTTCACAATAATTAAATAAATGTTTGTTCCTTGAAATCTCGTGGTGTTTCTAGCTACCAATTCAAATAGCGGATATTTTTCATGAGATAAATCACTCATGAAGTTAGTTACAACCAATCATTCTATCCACGAACAGCCGGTAAGACATCCACGGGAAAAAGATTCGGGCCGTAACGTCGAGCACTATAGTTAGCGGCTGATACAAAGTTGACGAATACCTGAAAATTCCTATGGCATGTCTATTCTGATCAATTTAATTTTACCGCATAACAATTTAGTTAGTTAAAAAAAATCCCCAGCAGTGCGTCAGCTGTCACGTATTAACCCCTTCACGCCCAGATCTTTCTATTAATATATAAAATCGTCTGATGTTAGCCATGAAACTACGAAAAAGTAACTAAATAAACTAAATTAGCTAATGGACAATGATATTAAGGTAAATCTTAAGAACAAAGGCTCCACCCCCTATCTTCTTCTTATAGCCAACAAGCTTGGGGACATGGTGGGAAACCGAAGGTTTTGGGTGGGGGAGCACACGCATAAGGGAAATATGGCCCCCCACAAAAAAATCACTAAACTAGGGAAATTTCCATAGTTCATAGACTTTATCGGGGCCATATTTCCCTTATATGTGTGCTCCCCCACCCAAAAACCCCGGTTTCCACCATGTCCCCAAGCTTGTTGTCTATAAGAAGAAGAAAAAGAAGATAGGAGGTTGAGCCTTTATTCTAAAGATGACAAAACTCTACAGACCTACCCTAGCACCCCACCTCGACCCCTCCGTGCTGTGCTGTGCACTAACCTAACCTAACCTAACCTGCCCTGCCCTAACCTAACCTACTCTAACCTAACAGGGGGGCTCTGCCCCCCCTCGACCCCCCCGTGCTGTGCACTAGTCTAACCTAACCTAGCGAACGGGGGCGCTTAAAACTACATATACGTTGGTTATACCTACTACTTAGATACGCACTACTTTCTCAAACTCGTCGTCCATTGCGCATCTCGCTGGACTTGTTTTTCTCAAGAATCTGAAATGTAATATCGGCCCTGTAGGCAAAGTAAGGATCGGCACTCATTAAAATCTAAACAGATGTGTTAAGGACAGAAGTATAATAATAAAGCCAACATTTGGGTCAGCTTAGCGTGGAGCCCTTGTTCTTGAGATTTTCCGATATTAAACAAGTCATATCTATATAATATTGTTTGTTAATTAAAATCGTCGAATGGTGGTTATATTACATTGAAAATTACGTACTGGGTCTCAAGTGGTTAACAAGCGGTTTGTGCCACTCTTAACACTGACCGCTATATCCACTGTCTTTATGCTTCGTAATAATGCGTAAGGAACACATATGCTCACATCATAATTATATCATTAACGAAAAATAAACTAAACGCCTGTAAATGTCTCACTTGACAAGTATATAAAAAAAATTATTAGCATAACTGGCTCGCCGGTCAACTGAGGGTGAACAGTTATGCCGCTTCGCTCGACTCTTTGAACTGGTTTCGCTTTCTTCCCTTTAACTGAACGGTATTCTTAATTATTAAACATAAAGAGTGACTTTTTTACTTCTTTTCATATTACTTTATTTATTAACAGAAGCCACAAGTGTTGAATATCGATACACAACAAAAATTAAACTTCTGGTCAAAACGAGACTACCTGACAACCACCAGTAACGACCTAGCAGCAACACCCCCTTGGCCCCCTCCCTGCCTTCCTCCCCTCAGCGACGGTGGTGCTACACCTCCCAGCGTTACCACCTCAAGGCACCGCGAGACCTTACACCACACAACACAACCATAACTTTGCCACACTTACCACACAACCATAACTTTGCCACACTTACCACACAACCATAACTTTGCCACACCACACAACACAACCATAACTTTGCCACACTTACCACACAACCATAACTTTGCCACACTTACCACACAACCATAACTTTGCTACACTTCCCACACAACCATAACTTTGCTACACTTCCCACACAACCATAACTTTGCCACACTTACCACACAACCATAACTTTGCTACACTTACCACACAACCATAACTTTGCCACACTTCCCACACAACCATAACTTTGCCACACTTACCACACAACCATAACTTTGCCACACTTCCCACACAACCATAACTTTGCTACACTTACCACACAACCATAACTTTGCCACACTTACCACACAACCATAACTTTGCTACACTTCCCACACAACCATAACTTTGCTACACTTCCCACACAACCATAACTTTGCCACACTTACCACACAACCATAACTTTGCCACACTTCCCACACAACCATAACTTTGCCACACAACCATAACTTTGCCACACTTCCCACACAACCATAACTGTGCCACACTTACCACACAACCATAACTGTGCCACACTTCCCACACAACCATAACTTTGCCACACTTCCCACACAACCATAACTGTGCCACACTTACCACACAACCATAACTTTGCCACACTTCCCACACAACCATAACTTTGCCACACTTACCACACGTCCAGCAGTTTGCCACACTTACCACACCGCCAGCAGTAATCACCTGAGAAGTACCGCACGATCTCCAAACACTGCACAGGTTCAAGCGGACACCCTAGAAAGCAGGAAAAAAGGAAAAAAACCAGGAAAGCAGAATGGGACAGAAATGCCTACTAAAACATATCATTTCATCCTCAACTTTTCTCTCCATACAGCGACTCTTAATAGCACTTTACTTCCTTTAGACATTAAAAAACACATATATGGACTAGGAACATAGATAGCTGAGTACTTACCGATAACAAGATCCCGACAGCCCAGCACTGCTCTACCTTCCTCGGCAGTCGATAGGCAAATGGTACGTCAGACTATCCATCCTTTGAGTGACGCATGCGCATTACTTCTAATAGCCACAGTTACCAGAACTCTCTCTCACCTCGTTTATCAGGGTTCTCTGCTTCCCTCTTTCGCTTCTCTTCCAACCTTTCAAGCTTTCTCTTATCTTATTCTTTCTCTCACTCGCTCTCTTGTTTCCTGGATCTCCATATTATATTCTTTCCTTACTCTCTCTCTCTCTCTCTCTCTCTCTCTCTCTCGGCAGCAAATAAGTATCAAGAAAAACTGACTATCCTGAGAGAGGGATAAAAAGAATGAAGGAGTTGGGGAGGGAAATACAACTTTGGAAGGACGTCAACAATACACTTTATTTACAAGACTACGAAATGTTTCCACAGTATTTACAACATTATTTACAACACTGTACAGTTCCCCCTAGCGAGGAAGTGCATTACACCTGCATTCAATATAATGTAAAGGATTCCATAACATCTATTTCTGAAATGACGGGATTAAAATAACTTTCATTTGTTTTTTTCCTCGTCTCTACAATAATAATGTTATTTATTCAAACTTAACGTAAAAAATACGATGTTTCTAGACTGGAATGGTAAGTAAGGAATGCCCATAGCGAATGATATAACGAAACACGTCCAGGAATATGATGGGAATGTTTTATCTCAGAAATAAATGATCACTTAGCATAAAAAAAACGCTAAAAACTGTAATTGTCATCGCAAGAGACAAGCGGGGAACCCTCTATTTGTTTGTTTGTGTTTGCTTGCTTGTTTGTGTGTGTGTGTGTGTGTGTGTGTGTGTGTGTGTGTGTGTGTGTGTGTGTGTGTGTGTGTGTGTGTGTGTGTGTGTGTGTGTGTGGTTTATTCTTAAATATAACAAAGTGTGTGTGACATTGAATGTGTGTGTGTGTGTGCGTGCGTGTGTGTGGTTTATTCTTAAATATAACAGTGTGTGTGTGTGTGTGTGTGTGTGTGTGTGTGTGTGTGTGTGTGTGTGTGTGTGTGTGTGTGTGTGTGTGTGTGTGTGTGTGTGTGTGTGTGTGTGTGTGTGTGTGTGTGTGTGTGTGTGTGTGTGTGTGTGTGTGTGTGTGTGTGTATGTCTGTGTGTGTGTGTGTGTGTCTGTGTGTCTGTGTGTGTGTGTCTGTGTGTGTGTGTGTCTGTGTGTGTGTTTACACATGCTTACATTACTATTACAATCAATTAGACAATTTTAGAAACATCTTTATAATTTTACCTTTACACTCTTTTCATAAAAAAAATTGAGTGTCTACAAAAATACACAATTTTCCTGTTTTTTTTTCTAAATCAAAATACGCCAAAAACAAAAAAATACACAACGCCGATTCACAATTTTCAACATCAATTAAAAAAAAGTAGTTACCAGGAAATTATGTACATAAAAAAAACCACTTACAAATATGGCACGAAGCATCTATCGATACCACGAAGGGAAGACCTAATTCTCCATCCTCAATTCCGTCTTTTTGTTCACCCCAAAATCATGTGTTTAACCCCCTTGCTTTATTCTTTGTGTGTTAGTGTGACTGTGGCGGTGGGAGGGAGAGGACGCGCTGCCTCACACTCGACCTTGGGACCCGCTTGTGGCTGGAGTGTTTATCGTGAGAGAGAGAGAGAGAGAGAGAGAGAGAGAGAGAGAGAGAGAGAGAGAGAGAGAGAGAGAGAGAGAGAGAGAGAGAGAGAGAGAGAGAGAGAAAGAGAGAATGACATTAGCAAATAGGATATACACATACATACTTACATACATACACACATGCATGCATACAGTGAAAACACATATATGGACAAACATGATTATCAGAGAGAGAGAGAGAGAGAGAGAGAGAGAGAGAGAGAGAGAGAGAGAGAGAGAGAGAGAGACACACACACACACACTCAGATAGATAGACAGACAGATAGACAGACAGACACAGACACAGTAGTAAAAAAATCCTGTTGAAATCTACACAAAACGCTTCATAGTATCAAAAAGAAAGAAAAAATGAGGAACTATGTAGTTGAAACCCAAAGAAAAACATCCTCTTATGACACAAGTATAAAGGCTTACAAACTCCTTTTATAACAGTGCTATTGCTTCACAAATCATCAACACACTCGTCTCTGTAATGACCTGACTGAACACACTCCACCACACACCTCAAGAGTCGACCACACGCCAGCTACCATAGGAACCGGAATAGTTGTGTTCTAAAGCCCTAATCCCTACCCAAAGGAATCATCAAAACATACATACACGGTATTAAAATAAGAAATATACTAATTATCACCCCCCACCCTTTTTTTTATTTTTGCATTTGGATTCCATTCTACATTTGGATGTCCCATAAAACACCCTAAAAAAGATCCCTAAATTAGCCCCTTCCCCTTCTCCTATAATGTAAGAACCCTAAAAAAGGTCCCTAAATTGGCCCCTCCCACCCCTCCTATAACGTAAAACACCCTAAAAATGACCCCTAAATTAGCCCCTTCCCCTTCTATAACGTAAAACACCCTAAAAAAAGTCCACAAATTAGCCCTGAACCCCCTTCCTCCTCTCCTATAACGTAAAACACCCTAAAAAGTTCCCTAAATTAGCCCCTTCCCCCCTCCTATAACGTAAAACACCCTAAAAAGGTCCCTAAATTAGCCCTGAACTTCCCCCCCTCCTATGTATGGCCTTTGAGGTATAAACGGATTTCCTCCCTAGTAAAAATTTTGGACTAATTGCTAAAAAGACGTGTTTACAATAAGCTCATTCATAACATGCATTGTCATTAATCATCTTCCTTTCTCTAATTAATATTTTTGTTACATAAATTATTCTTCATTCCTAAAAACTTGTTATTCACTTTTCTTCATTCTACTAAAAAACTTTTGATACATAAATTTTTCTTCATCCTCTAAAAACTTTTGTTACATAAATTTTTCTTAATTCCTCTAAAAACTTGTTACATTCAGTTTTCTTCATTTCTCTAAAAACTTTTGATACATAAATTTTTCTTCATTCCTCTGAAAACTTTTGTTACATTCAGTTTTCTTCATTCCTCTAAAAACTTTTGTTACATTTACTTTTCTTCATTTCTCTAAAAAAAACTTGTTCTATTCAGTTTTCTTCATTCCTCTAAAAACTTTTGTTACATTCAGTTTTCTTCACCCTCTAAAAACTTTTGTTACATAAATTTTTCTTCATTCCTCTGAAAACTTTTGTTACATTTATATTTCTTCATTCCTCTAAAAACTTTGTGGATCTGAAAGAAGACAGACGCGTGTGGCTCAATGGACACAGATGTAAATAATAAAAAATGGTAATGATTGAATGATGATTGACAAAAAAATGGATTAGGTTAAAACAAAAAGATGAAACACAACACGGATTAACTTCAACCGTACATCACAACACGTATTTTAAAGCTCAAGCAAAATTCGGAACTCACTCGTCCTTCTATCCAGCTTGTTTGTTTGTTTGTGTTTACGCTTAAAAAAACCCTCTTGAGTTCCCCCTGCCAAACTAACTCCTATCCATCTCTAGTTTATCTTCGCTTTACATATTACAAACACCAATATATTTATTTCTATCTCTCTCTTTCCACCTTAAATACTACGAATGGCGACAAAAAAACAGTGGCTTGTGGGACGCAGGTGTTATGAAGCAAATTAGGCAGGTAAGAACAAAGGATATTTTCAAATACAAACTTTAAAGAGGTAGAAAAAAAATAGAATGAGATGAGATGAAGGGAGGAAGGAGAGATGAAGGGAGGAGAGATGAGATGAAGGGAGGAAGAGATGAGATGAAGGGAGGAAGGAGAGATGAGAGATGAGATGAAGGGAGGAAGGAGAGATGAGAGATGAGATGAAGGGAGGAAGGAGAGATGAGATGAAGGGAGGAAGAGATGAGATGAAGGGAGGAGAGGTGAGATGAAGGGAGGAGAGATGAGATGAAGGGAGGAGAGATGAGATGAAGGGAGGAGAGATGAGATGAAGGGAGGAGAGATGGGAGGAAGGAGAGATGAGAGATGAGATGAAGGGAGGAAGGAGAGATGAGATGAAGGAGGAAGGAGAGATAAGATGAAGGGAGGAGAGATGAGATGAAGGGAGGAGAGATGAGATGAAGGGAGGAGAGATGGGAGGAAGGAGAGATGAGAGATGAGATGAAGGGAGGAAGGAGAGATGAGATGAAGGGAGGAAGGAGAGATAAGATGAAGGGAGGAGAGATGAGATGAAGGGAGGAGAGATGACATGAAGGGAGGAGAGATGAGATGAAGGGAGGAGAGATGAGATGAAGGGAGGAGAGATGGGAGGAAGGAGAGATGAGAGATGAGATGAAGGGAGGAAGGAGAGATGAGATGAAGGGAGGAAGGAGAGATGAGATGAAGGGAGGAGAGAGGATGAGATGAAGGGAGGAAGGAGAGATGAGATGAAGGGAGGAGTGATGAGATGAAGGGAGGAGAGATGAGATGAAGGGAGGAAGGAGAGATAAGACGAAGGGAGGAAGGAGAGATGAGATGAAGGGAGGAGAGATGAGATGAAGGGAGGAGAGATGAGATGAAGGGAGGAAGGAGAGATAAGATGAAGGGAGGAAGGAGAGATGAGATGAAGGGAGGAGAGATGAGATGAAGGGAGGAGAGATGAGATGAAGGGAGGAAGGAGAGATAAGATGAAGGGAGGAAGGAGAGATGAGATGAAGGGAGGAAGGAGAGATGAGATGAAGGGAGGAGAGAAGAGAACATCGCCCTGCCAATCTTTCATAACACGGGTGTCCCAGAGCTCGCCTGCAGGTCGCCAGATGGCAGCACAAACCCCACAGAGCTGATGTCGCACACAAGAAAAGTAAAGGGGAAAAAAAGTGTATAAAAATTATAACAAATATAACAACAAAAGTAGAAGCTCTCCGGCTAGCAGTTTGTACTATACTTATGTTAGATCCCCTACTGGGTGCGCTTCAGACGATCTAAAAAACGTATCTGAACCAGTCAGTGGAAAAAAAAAAAAAAAATTCAACATCAACAAAAAAAGAATCGCAGAAATAAGTACAGTGAGAGAAATCACAGTTCTTTTGATTCTAAATACATCTTGGAGACTGCGTATCCTACATAATAATCGAGCAAAGGCTTCACACTGAGGCCCTGTAGTCCCGTGGTCCCTACAGTGACTCGTCAGGGGCACCCAACGCGGCACACGGCGAGGCTTGGGGGGGTGTGGGGGGGGGGCACTAGCGAGGCTTTAGGGGGGGGGACACGACGAGGCTTAGGGGGGGGGAACACGGCGAGGCTTGGGGGGGTGAGGGGACACGGCGAGGCTTGGGGGGGTGAGGGGGCACGGCGAGGCTTGGGGGGGTGGGGGGGCACGGCGAGGCTTGGGGGGGGGGGGGGGCACGGAGAGGCTTGGGGTGGGGGGAACACGGCGAGGCTGGGGGGGGGTGGCGCACGGCGAGGCTGGGGGGGGGGGGTTGTACAACTCAAAGGAATCAAGGGCAATAAATAAACTACAGTCAATTACGTCACAGCCCCCGCGAGGCCCTGTGCCTGGCGGGGGCGTGAGGTGGGGGGGGGGGCTTCCTGAGGGTGTGTGCGGGGGTGGGTGCCCCTACCGAGGCTAGCTTGGGCGTCAGCTCAGTAATGGAAGATCTCGTAAGTTAACACTGTTTCCATCACAAGGAAGTTGGAAGACTACTACATGCACTGTTTATCTATTTGTGCTTAGAAATAGTATCACTGCTGAAATTTTCTCTCCAAGCGTAAAAGATTTAAATAACCCCACCTTTGTGAAAAGTTGCCAAATACTGAGGCTAATGTAACCAGCTTATTGTATAAAATCCAATCATGACGAATGTCTCTGGAGCGCATGCTTGTTCTGAAGTGAAAATACATTCTATGGTAAGTCACAAGGCATCTGGAAGACAGCGGTTCAATGTATAATGTCGGTATATTGTCTGCATGAAGCACTCGCGACGTGCTGGAGATTAGCAACGCAACCCTGGATTTATATTTTCCTTTTTTAAGTGACCATTGTGCATTTTCCTCCTTGGTTGGAACAATTGCTTCTTAAAAGTGCGTTTCCCTTACTATCACACACTATCACTAGTGATAACACAGAGTTACTGTTCGTACACCGAGGCGAAGGTTTGTAGTTAGCTTTAAGTCGACACAAACTGTACAGGGATCCCACGGCACCGGAGCGTCCGTCAGACCGTCACTGAGGCCAGCCAGCCAGGTGTCCGGGGCCACGCCGGCACCGGGCCACGCCAGGCCAGACTCCAGCTGCGGCCTCCACCTTCGGCGCTCATGCCCGGGGAGCAGCGGTGCACGCGTCATGGAGGCGCCCTTGGCACGAGCACTCCGTTCCGCAGCACCTCCAAGCGGGAGGTCAGGACCCAGCGGCCCTAGCACAGCACCCGCGGAAAGGGAGATTACCAGCCCGCGGCGCCGCGCCCTCAGTGCCGCTTCATGTGCAGCGAGAGGTGGTCTGACCGCGAGAAGGACCGCTGACACAGCTGGCACTTGAAGGGTTTCTGGCCTGTGTGTTTGCGGTAGTGGCGCGTCAGCTCGTCGGACCGTGCGAACCTCCACATGCAGCCGTCCCACGTGCACTGGTACGGCTTCTCTCCTGCGGGGACAAGAAAACAAGACTTTACCACCAACGCCTAACCTCCGCAGCAGCAGACCTGTCATGCTACACTGCCTCTATGGACCCAAACACTCACTCAGAGGAAGGACAAACCGTGGACGCTGCAAGACTCACCTGTGTGTGTGCGCTTGTGTGCCTTGAGGTGCGAGCTTTTGGTGTACACCTTTTCGCAGCCTTCAAAGTCACACTTGTGAACCTTCCGCCGCCGCAGCGCGTCCGTGTAGTCTGCGGTGGGGGGCGGCGGCCGTCCTGGGGTCCGCGCGCCCGTGGGAGGAGACGGAGGAGACGACGACGACGATGACGACGATGAGATAAGCGAGTGTGAGGAAGGTGAGAGGAGCGATGCGGCAGACATGGCGCCGGCGGAGGAGATGGACACGGAGACGCCCGAGCCGAGGTGGGCCATGGGCGGGCCCGAGTTGGGGGGCGGGGATGGACTCTCGCTGAGGGACCGCTTGCCGCATAACGCCCTGCAAGAGACGCCGATGAGGCCGCGTGTTAGAAGAGGAAGGATGGAAGAAATAGAAAAAGAGGATGAAGAAAAAATGGCAAGTAGAGGAAGTAGGAAGAAGTGCAAGTAGAGGAAAGAGGGATGGAAGACATAGAAAAAGAGGAAGGGGAGAAAAAATTGGAAAAAAAGTGAGCATAAGATTAACAACAAAAAAGGACGTAGGCAAAATCAAGCCGATGTCGATATTTTTCAAACATGATCACGTTGTATTATATGACGATTTGAAGGCAGAGTTTATGGCTTTTGGCGTACAGGACTCTCCGAACCTTTACATATAACACCAGATTAAACCAATTACTGATACAAATTATCACAATGAACAAGAAGTAGCAAGTGACAAGTGGTTCGTCAGATACTTACAAGGATGCTTCTCTGATTTTACTGATGGAGAGGAGGGTGGTGGAGCCCGTCCTTAGCGCCGCCTCGAGACTGACGCTGAAGGGTTCCGGACCGGGCGGCGAGTCGTGTTCTGCGGGGACAAAAGGCAAACCCGTTAGGACATGTTTGGACGACGCGAGGACACTGTCAATGCTTAGAAAGAAAACAAAAATTCCTATCAGAAAAAAAAGTGAGGAAATCTGAAGACAAAATAATGCGAGGAAGACTAAAATAATAATAATGTGATAGTCCAAATTTTACTTTCCTTAAAAAAAATACAGAAATGAAAGAATGTTCGGACGACACAAGGACACCCTCAATGCATACAAAGAGAATATAAATATCCAATCAGAAGAAAAAAAGTGATGAAAAATGAATCCAATCAGAAAAAAGTGATGAAAAATGAATCCAATCAGAAAAAAGTGATGAGATATGAATCCAATCAGAAAAAAGTGATGAGAAATTAATCCAATCAGAAAAAAGTGATGAAAAATTAATCCAATCAGAAAAAAAGTGATGAAAAATTAATCCAATCAGAAAAAAGTGATGAGAAATTAATCCAATCAGAAAAAAGTGATGAAAAATTAATCGAATCAGAAAAAAAGTGATGAAAAATTAATCGAATCAGAAAAAAAGTGAAGAAAAATTAATCCAATCAGAAAAAAAGTGATGAAAAATTAATCCAATCAGAAAAAAGGTGATGAAAAATTAATCCAATCAGAAAAGTGATGAAAAATTAATCCAATCAGAAAAAAAAGTGATGAAAAATTATTCCAATCAGAAAAAAAGTGATGACAAATTAATCCAATCAGAAAAAAGTGATAAAATATTAATCCAATCAGAAAAAAGTGATGAGAAATTAATCCAATCAGAAAAAAGTGATAAAAAATTAATCCAATCAGAAAAAAGTGATAAAAAATTAATCGAATCAGAAAAAGTGATGAAAAATGACTCCAATCAGAAAAAAAGTGATGAAAAATTAATCCAATCAGAAAAAAGTGATGAAAAATTTATCCAATCAGAAAAAAAGTGATGAAAAATTATTCCAATCAGAAAAAAGTGATGAAAAATGAATCCAATCAGAAAAAAAGTGAAGAAAAATTAATCCAATCAGAAAAAAAGTGAAGAAAAATTAATCCAATCAGAAAAAAAGTGATGAAAAATTAATCCAATCAGAAAAAAGTTAAGAAAAATGAAGACAAAATAATGTGATCGTCCAAATTTTACTTTCCTTAAAAAAAATACAGGAATGGAAGAAAGTTGAATCGTGGGGAAAAAAACCGCTCGAAAGAAAGACCCAAGATAAGAGGAACGTTACGACGGCGTTTAGGAGAGAGAGAGAGAGAGAGAGAGAGAGAGAGAGAGAGAGAGAGAGAGAGAGAGAGAGAGAGAGAGAGAGAGAGAGAGAGAGAGAGAGAGAGAGAGAGAGAGAGGGAGCGAGCGAGCGAGAATGAGAGAGAGAGAGAGAGAGAGAGAGAGAGAGAGAGAGAGAGAGAGAGAGAGAGAGAGAGAGAGAGAGAGAGAGAGAGAGAGAGAGAGAGAGAGAGAGAGAGAGAGAGTAACAATAACAACAACAACAACAACAACAACAACAACAGGGAGGAGGGCGGGAAAGGTGTTCGCTAACAGGGTAACAAGGCTTCTTCTCCTCCTCCTCATCCCACAGTCACTTTACGAGGCGCAGTTACCTCTCACTGATCGCAATCTCCCCTGGGACATCTTTGCACGCGCCCCGACCCGTCCAGCCAGCCACGCCACGCCACGCCACACCACGCCACGCCACCTTCACCCCTCCGTCAGCCTCCCGAAGAAAGATCAGGGGCGAGGGAGGGACGAAGGAGAGGGCAGCGATATTTTGTAATTATCGCCACTGCCTTTTATACCCCTGTTGCCAGCTTGTGGGTCTTAATCACGGGGCACACCTGAGAAATGGAGGTGCCGGCTAATTGGCTTCAGGTGTGAGTGTGAAATTAGTGGATATCTGAACGTATGTTATCGATGCGGTGAAATGGTTTGGCCTGACACCATAAACAGAGAGTCCTACCTTTTTTTTTCAGTTTTTTCGCTTAGTGTTTCGGTCACTGTTTGAAATATGGGTTCTTGGAGCATATACTACATTACATTTTTTTTCTTTTTGGTTTTTCGCTTAGCGTTTCGGTTCGGTCACTGTTTGAAATATGTTTTCTTGGAGCATATACTACATTTTTTTTTTGTGGGTGTGTTTGACAGTGTGTTGTTATCAGGGATGGAGTGGTGGTGGTGGTAGTGAGGGAGCACACACACACACACCACACACACACACACACACACACACACACACACACACACACACACACACACACACACACACACACGCACACTAACCCACCACCTACCAAAAAAAAAAGGAAAACGAGTCAGTAGAAGAAAAAAAATCATTCTCCACTTTACCTAAACATTTCAGGTCGTCACCGAGTTATTTTCAGGTGAATAACACGACCACCTTTGACTGTGTGGGATTGGAGACTTCCTTTAAGAGGAAAAGTGCCCCCTTAACCCCCTTAGCATCACCCTTTGGTACGGGTGTTGGGTGTTCTCTTGACGTTCCCCCAAAATAGAGGTGTTGAGCTAGGTGTTGTCTTTCATTGGGTTATCTTGAAAGACTTGTTGGTGTTCTTATTACAAGCGTCAGGCAGGTAAAGAGGGGGAGGAGGAAAGGAGTCTGAAAGGTGAGGAAGGTGAGGAGAAAGAGGAGAGAGTATGGGGAGGAGGAGGAAAAGAAAGAGGTAGCAATAGGTAAAGAGGAAGAGGAGAAAGAAAAGGAGTCTGAAAATTGAGGAAGATGAGGAGAAAGAGGCGAGTATGAAAGTTTTGTTGGGTACCTTGTCTTATACCCAACAAAATACCCTCCAAAATTAGAATCCAAGAGAGAGAGAGAGAGAGAGAGAGAGAGAGAGAGAGAGAGAGAGAGAGAGAGAGAGAGAGAGAGAGAAGAGGAGAGAGAGAGAGAGAGAGAGAGAGAGAGAGAGAGAGAGAGAGAGAAGAGAGAGAGAGAGAGAGAGAGAGAGAGAGAGAGAGAGAGAGAGAGAGAGAGAGAGAGAGAGAGAGAGAGAGAGAGAGAGAGAGAGGAGAGAGAGAGAGAGAGAGAGAGAGAGAGAGAGAGAGGAGAGAGAGAGAGAGAGAGAGAGAGAGAGAGAGAGAGAGAGAGAGAGAGAGAGAGAGAGAGAGAGAGAGAGAGAGGAGAGAGAGAGAGAGAGAGAGAGAGAGAGAGAGGAGAGAGAGAGAGAGAGAGAGAGAGAGAGAGAGAGAGAGAGAGAGAGAGAGAGAGAGAGAGAGAGAGAGAGAGAGTTGTTCTTTCGTCCTCCATTCGTCCTCCCATCTCCTTCCTACCCGCGCACTCCCACCCTCCAGCCTTGCTAATCTGTTTTCATTTCTTGGGCGGCCTCCCTCACGCCTGGCTGGCTACGTGGTCTGGCGGCAGGCGGGCTCAGTTAGGCAACAATAGGCTCCGAGGGAAGGCTGGATACACACGCTTTTGTCATCACAACTCCGCCGCGGCAAAGGGAGCGGAACGGAACGCTTAATTTCTTGCTCTGTCCCATTTTTTTCCCCAGTGATTTGGAGGTTTTTCTTTTTGGATGTTGTGTTATATTGTTCCATTTTGTCCCCCTCCCTCATTTTGTCCAGTGATTTGGATGTTTTTCTGTTTGGATGTTGTATATTATTGTTCCATTTTGTCCCCCTCCCTCATTTTGTCCAGTGATTTGGATGTTTTTCTTTTGGGAAGTTGTATTTTATTGTTGTATTACTACCTTTTGATTTATATTTTGTGTGTTGTGTTATCCGTGTTCGTTATTTTTTTGGAAGTTCTATTTTATTGTTTCATTTTTTATTTTAGTTTATATTTGTGTGTGTTGGGTTCTCAGTGGTCTTCAAACATGCCTTAACACCCTTTCCTCCCCACATACACACACCTGCGGCAGCCACTTTACCACACTTGTTCCTTCCCCCTTCAACACCCCTGCACCCCCTTCATTCAGCAGTCCCTTCAGCACACCTTCACCCCCTTCAGCACTCCCTACACCCCCTTCAGCACTCCCTACACCCCCTTCAGCACTCCCTACACCCCCTTCAGCACCCCTACACCCCTTTCAGCATCCCCTTTAGCACCCCTTCTGCACTCCCTACACCCCCTTCAGCACACCTTCACCCCCTTCAGCACTCCCTACACCCCTTTCAGCATCCCCTTTAGCACACCTTCACCCCCTTCAGCACTCCCTACACCCCCTTCAGCACTCCCTACACCCCCTTCAGCACTCCCTACACCCCCTTCAGCACTCCCTACACCCCCTTCAGCACTCCCTACACCCCCTTCAGCACTCCCTACACCCCCTTCAGCACCCCTACACCCCTTTCAGCATCCCCTTTAGCACACCTTCACCCCCTTCAGCACTCCCTACACCCCCTTCAGCACTCCCTACACCCCCTTCAGCACTCCCTACACCCCCTTCAGCACACCTTCACCCCCTTCAGCACCCCTACACCCCTTTCAGCATCCCCTTCAGCACACCTTCACCCCCTTCATCACTCCCTACACCCCCTTCAGCACTCCCTACACCCCCTTCAACACTCCCTACACCACCTTCAGCACACCTTCACCCCCTTCAGCACTCCCTACACCCCCTTTAGCACTCCCTACAGCATCCCCTTTATCCCTCCCTACACCCCCTTCAGCACACCTTTACCCCCTTCATCACTCCCTACACCCCCTTCAGCATCCCCTGTAGCACCCCTACACCCCTTTCAACTCCCCCTTCAGCACTTCTGCACCCCTTCACACTCTCCCTACCTGAGGCTTCCCTACCAATGGCTTTAATGACCACCTGACGAAGCCCTTTCCCCGCCCCGCCAAACACCCCCAGCCGCTGCCAGTCTTCCAGGTGAAACGCTAATTATTATGACGCCCTAAGGTAAGACGGATGATGGTGCAAGAACGTAAACAATACATAAAAATAAGTAAGAGTGACACGGCTGCAAAAAAAAAAAAGGTGCAAGAACGTAAACAATACATACAAATAAGTAAGAGTGACACAGATGCAACAAAAAAAAGGTGCAAGGTAAACAATAAACAAAAAAAAGTAAGAGCGTGACACGGATGCAAAAAAAAAAGAAAATATGGTGCAAGAAAAAGTAAAAAAAAAAAAAAAAAAAAAAAGTAAGCGCGTGACACGAATGAAAAAAAATAATTGGTGTAAGAAAAGGTAAAAAAAAAAAAAAAAAAAAAAAGTAGGAGCGTGACACGGCTGCAAAAAAAAAAAAAAAAATGGTGCCTAGGTTAAGAAAATATAAATATGTAAAAGGAAAAGATGATGCGTGACACAGTTGTAAAAAAAAAGTATGGGGGTGTTAATTATATGGAAATAAGAATGCAGATATGATAAGATAAGATAAGATTTTCATCCTATCTAGACACTTTGCAAGTACCAACTACAAGGTTATTGACTATACAAAGCGCCGCCACGTCAGCACGAACTAGGCGGACTCGAACCGCTGACCGAATGCACAGGGACGCTGCACATTGCGAACTCACGTCTCTACCAACCTTGCCACCCTGACGGGCTGCAGATATGATAGATAGATAGATAGGAAAAGATAGGAAAAGATAGGAAAAGATAAGGAAAAGATAAGGAAAAATAGGATAATGAAGGAATGAATGATTTTTTTGGAATATGACGAACAAGAGAAGAGGATAGAAGAGGAAGAGAGGAGGGAGAGGAAGAAGATAAAAGGATAGAAGAGGAAGAGAGGAGGGAGAGGAAGAAGAGAAGAGGATAAATGCGAAGTGTTAGGAATGAGGAAGTAAAGCTACAGTGGGAAAAATGAGGAAGAGATTTGTTTATGTAAGAAAATAGGAAAAAAACTCACTCACGATTCAGGTAAGAGAGAGAAGAGAGAGAGGAGAGAGAGGAGAGGAGAGAGAAGAGAAGAGAGAGAGAGAAGAGAGAGAGAGAGAGAGAGAGAGAGAGCTATGTAAGGTTGTTCATCCCCTCACGACTTCAAACTGTAGGATGAAGGCTACAGGGAAGGAAATAAGGGAATAAGGGAAAACAATGATTATTATCCTTCGCTAAGAGACGTCAAGAAGAAAAAGAAGAAGAAGAAGACGAAGAGGAAGAGAAAGAGGAAGAAGAACAACAAGAAGACGAAGTGAAAAAAATGAGAAAAAAAATGTACGAGTGAAAATGTCAAGAGTAAATCTATGCTTACACACACACACACACACACACACACACACACACACACACACACACAACACACACACACACAACACACAACAGACAGACAGACAGACAGACAGACAGACAGACAGACAGACAGACAGACAGACAGACAGACAGACAGACAGACAGACAGACAGACAGACAGACAGACAGACAGACAGACAGCACAGCACACAACAACACACACACACCCACAACCACACACACAGACAGACAGACAGACAGCAGACAGACAGACAACAACAACACACAGACACGACACACACACAACGCAACACACAACACACACACACCACAAACACAGCACACAGACACACGACACACACACACACACACCACACAACACAAACACAACACAACACAGACACAGACACACACAACACCACACACACCACACACACACACACACAACACACACACACAACACACACACAACCACACCAACCCACACACACCACACACACACACACACACACACACACACACACTTCACTCCCTCTTCGTTCGCTTTATCACCTACATCACCTAATTACTCTCCCGCCACCTAATTACCATTAAGTATATGCAATTTCCTCACCGCATTACCACCTGTTTCGGGTTGCCGGCGCGCGCACACACACGCACACACATGGACGATGTATACATAAGGAATGAGATGATGAAAGCTTTTACGAGCGGCTTGCGTGTGTGCGTGTGATAAAGTTTCAAAGTTTAAACACTTTTGTCGCTGAAGAAAAGATTTGGAAAAAAATATTCAAACTCTACTTTATAACCTAACCTCACCTCACCTACCTCATAACCTAACCTCACCTGAACCTCACAAAACCTTAGCTTCCTACCTAACCCCCTTCCTTCCCACAACCCTTTTATCCACCCATACAAAAAACTCTATAACTTAAAAAAATAAAAAAATAAAACTTCCTACCTACCATCCTTTCTTCCCACATGCCTTTTATCCACCCATAAAAAAAAAAAAAAAAAAAAAAAAAAAATCTTACGAAATCTTCCCCCTTCCTGAGCTAACAAGAAGAGGCTGAACACTAATCAAGGCCACACAGGTAACGTAACAAGGTAGTTAAATGTTGCAGCACCTCGTTAAGCTCCTTTTAAGCTATAAGATGACCCTCCTCACGTGACCTTGGTTCAGGTGGGTCTCATTGTGTTGTGACCTTATATTAATTAGGCAAGGCGCGGTGTGGGTCCATCTGTCTCGATTCTTATACTATTGCGTCTTCTCATTATCATTATTACCATCATCATCATCATTTTTATTACAATTAAGTTTCTGGCATTAAAGTCTTCAGTCATTTTATGTAATATTCTGAAGACCAATAGCAATACGAGGTCAATAGTTACACGATGAAAATATGAAGAGGGAAAAGTGACTATAGTCTAAGACAGTTCTTTGCCTGCTTAATCTTTACTGTTTTATGATATTTTTGCGTGTGCCTCATCGTATAGGAGTTATTTAAAAAAAACATGATTTTGATCAAAATTCTAAGGGTACATAGGTCAAAATAAGGTTTAGCATTGTAGTTAGAAAAAACTGACTCCAGATTCGTGTTCAGCATGCCTGAAAGCCTCTATGGTATGGAACAATTTTCATGAAAATCTAAGATGCAAAAATTTTCACCAAAATCTTTAGAGGTACCCCTGAAGATTTTGGTGAAAATTTTACCACCTCAGATTCTCATGAAAATTGTTCCATACCATAGAGGCTTTCAGGCATGCTGAACACGAATCTGGAGTCAGTTTTTTTCTAACTACAATGCTAAACCTTATTTTGACCTATGTACCCTCCTTATAAAACCAATGGGAATAACCATATATGTGAATAAAATATAGAAATATAAAATAGTCATTTAGGCCAAAAACTGTATTGCAGGAACACAAAACCTTAAAAGAAAACAAACAAAAATGACAAAGAAAGAATCACAAAGAACAAAAAGGTATAAATATCATATACAAAAACGAATAAACAAACAAAACAGAAAAACCCGCAACATATTCAACCCCCCAACCCCAACCCCTCAGCTGACCCCTCCAACCCCCCCCCCCCCTCACAGCACGTCCCTCCTTCAGCCTCGTCCCTGCATAACCTCTGACTCGGGAGCATTAAAACCCGGGTCAAAGGTCGCCTGTGGAAAGAGAAGATGCTGCACTTTCAACATTGGGATTACGAAAACCTTCTCGTTCGACTGGAAATGGCGGTGGGAACGTATCTGAAGGAGGAGGAGGAGGAGGAGGAGGAGGAGGAGGAGGAGGAGGAGGAGGGAGAATGAAAGTAAGAAGTAGGGTGAGAAAATGATGAATGGTGGTTGTGAGACGAGAGAGAGAGAGAGAGAGAGAGAGAGAGAGAGAGAGAGAGAGAGAGAGAGAGAGAGAGAGAGAGAGAGAGAGAGAGAGAGAGAGAGAGAGAGAGAGAGAGAGAGAGAGGAGAGAGAGAGAGAGAGAGAGAGAGAGAGAGAGGAGAGAGAGAGAGAGAGAGAGAGAGAGAGAGAGAGAGAGGAGAGAGAGAGAGAGAGAGAGAGACTGAGTCATACAAATCTGCATCTTCAAAAGGCTTTCGATCAATACTGCAAATCGATAACTCTTGGAAATAACACAGGAGAATATTTATACTCTTTGTGAATAGGTCATAAGAGGAAGGCAATGCAATACTCCTTTTAAGGGATTCAGAAACAAATGAAAATCGACCCTAAACGGATTATTTCAATTACAGATTATTAAAGCTATTTCTAATTATTTCTGAAAGACCTCATGGCCTTCACGTTTCCTAAATAAGAGAGAGAGAGAGAGAGAGAGAGAGAGAGAGAGAGAGAGAGAGAGAGAGAGAGAGAGAGAGAGAGAGAGAGAGAGAGAGAGAGAGAGAGAGAGAGAGAGAGAGAGAGAACCATGAAACAATGTCATGAAACAATCTTAGTAATATTATTAATCCCTATTTGAGCCACCCATGCGATTGTCAAAGTACTTACAAAAAACCTAGGAATACTACAGCAATCCTGTGGGACTTCTAATACCCTCCTATGACTCCTGTAGGATGCGTGAAGGAGCGAAGAGGTCCGTGAAGGACTCTGAAGGATTGTATACAAAGCGAAGCATACTTAAAAAAAATTGTTCTTCCTCCCATTTCCTCTCCTCCCTTTCTTCTCCTCCTTCCTCCTCCTCCTCTTCCCCTTCCTTGTCCCACCTCCTTCCTTCTCCTCCCCCTCTCCCCTACTTCCTCCTCCTCGTCCCTCCTTCCCCTCCCCCCCTTCCTCCTCCTCTCCCCTTCTTCCTCCCCCTCCCGCCTCCCTCCTCCGCCTATCGTATTTATTCGATAATTATATATTATCATATATCAGATCACACTAGGCAGCCGCGGCACGCACCGCATGGGAGAGGTCGGACTCCCACTAGTAAGGCTAAGGATAATTCAAACTTGCTCGAATTATGGAAAGTTATTGAAAACTTTGAACTGGCCTGAAACAGACCGAATTATCCGAAGTTTGAATTATACGGGTTCGATTTAGAGAAAGTTTCCTGTAGAAGTAAATGGCATAATCTCGTCCTTGTACTCACCAGATTTGAGGGAGAGGTCCATGCCGACGCCAAAGCTTTGGAGGGCGAGGGAGGAGATGGAGGGCACCTTGAGGACGACGCCAGTGTGGTCCTTGAAGCTCCTGATGGGAAGGGAGGCCTCCTTCTCGGCCAGCTTGGTCGTCCTCACACTCAGGTCCACGGGTTCCACTTGCTCCGGGGGCCCCTCCGCCTGTGCCGGGAAGGACCAGCCAGGGTGAGGAGGGTGACTGCAACTACTACTGCTGCTACTACTACTACTGCTACTACATGTACTATACAACGCAACTAAATCTAAGACTACTACTGCTACTATCATTGGAACTATTTCTACTATAATTTATACTTCTACAACTGCTACTACTACCATTGTAACTACTACTACTACTACTACTACTACTACTACTACTACTACTACTACTACTACTAACTAACTGCTACCACTACTACTACCACTGTATTATCACAACTACCACTACGACAAAAAAAAATTACAGTACTGCAAGTGATAGAAATAATAAAACAAAATAAAACTATTATTACAAGTGATGTTAAAAAACCCCACAATTTTCATCCTCAAAACACACAAATCCAAACAAACAAAATACAACATCTCGGGAACAGGACAAGTTATGCAAGTTTTACGTCACTACCTCCTCCTCCTCCTCCTCCTTCCTGCTCTTCCTACCATGGCCTTACCTCCTTGGATGTCATGTTAGGATGCATGGCTGGTCGCTTCCCAAGGGCGGGGACCTTGAGGAGTACCGGGGGCGGAATCCCCCCCTCCTCGCTCACCCCCACACGCTGCAGAACAAGAGAAACAAAATGTTAGTTAAAGTTAAATAAATAGATAAAATAGAATAATAATAAAATAGAATATGTATTAATTAACCCCTTGAGACCCAGAACGTAATTTCCATTGTAATTTGGGTACCATTAGACAATTTTTAGTGAATATAAGCAATAGTTTTATAGATATGACCTGTTTAGTATCCTTGTCGACTAACTAACTTGGTATATTCAGTCACTTTTCTTAATTTTATGGCTAACAACAGGTTTTTTTTTTACAGCTAAGGAAAGATCTGGGCGTTAATTAAAGGGTTAATTAAAAGATACGTTGGAAATCTTCATTGAATAAAAAGTAAGGGTAAAGGGAATACTAGTTATCTTTCCTGGAGAAGAACTATATAGTGACTTATGGATCGGAAATATGATCCTAAGTGCAGGTGATCCAAAGTGAGGCCAAGAGAACATAGCAAGGACATCTATTATTACTTATCATACACATTATTTTCATCCTGATATCATAATGTTGTTTTCAGGTTATGAATATATATTAGAAAGAATAACAAGGATACACCATTAAAGGCGATAATGACATACACACACACACACACATACAGAGAGATAGATAGAGATAGATAGATAGATAGATAGATAGATAGATAGAGAGAGAGAGAGAGAGAGAGAGAGAGAGAGAGAGAGAGAGAGAGAGAGAGAGAGAGAGAGAGAGAGAGAGAGAGAGAGAGAGAGAGAGAGAGAGAGAGAGAGAGAGAGAGAGAGAAAAAAAAAAAAAGTGACTTAATCCTTTTTTTATCTACAATCTCTCCTTTACATATCCTCCTTGATCATTCATTGACATCATCAGCATTCATCTCTGCAACCCACACATTTCTTCCCCGCTATCTGCACCAGGACACAGTGGGCTGAGGGGCCTTGGGGGGCAGGTGAGGGGCCCTTAGGAGAGTACCTGGGTGTGCGAGCTTACCTTGTCATGCACAATGGATACTTGGCCTTGCGTGACTTCAGAACAAAGGGATACATACCTATGGCTACAAGTAAGGCACAAAAACTATAGACACCTATTTCTGGACCCTCTTTACTTTACCCCTTCCCTCTCCCCTTTCCCCCCCTTAACTCTCCCCTTTCCCCCCTTAACTCTCCCCTTTCCCCCCCTTCCCTCTACCCTTTCCCCCTCCTTCCCCCTCCATAATAGACATAGACATAGCGCCATAGACACACCTATTTCTGGACCCTCTTTACTTACCCCTTCCCACTCCCCTTTCCCCCCCTTAACTCTCCCCTTTCCCCCCCTTAACTCTCCCCTTACCCCCCCTCCCCTCTCCCCCAACCCCTCCTTCCCCTCTCGTTCACCCATATCTCACCTCCTTCCTTGTCTTCCTTTTTCGCTTAAACTCCTCTATATCCTTCATTATTTCTAACTTCATCTCTTTTCCTACATACTTACCACATTCAATATCTTCTTCTCTTCCCATTTTCCTTTCCTAATCCATATCTCACCTCCTTCCTTGTCTTGCTTTTTCGCTTAAACCCCTCCTCCTCCCTTCGCCCTCATTGTTCTACCTCATCTCTTTCCTACCTTCTCACCACTCTCTATATATCTTCCTCTCTTCCCTTTTTCATCTCCTATTCCCTCCTTCACCTCTCCTTCCCTTCCTTCCTTCCTTCAATACCCACATGCCCTGCATCTATTACTACCCACACATACCTTCCTTCCTTCCTTCCTTCCTTCCTCCTTCCTTCCTTCCTCCTATACCCACCTGCCCTGCATCTATTACTACCCATAATACCTTCCTTCCTTCCTTCCTCCCTCCTTCCTTCCTCCAATACCCACCTGCCCTGCATCTATTACTACCCATACATACCTTCCTTCCTTCCCTCCTTCCTTCACCTGCCTGTCCTTTCCTGTCCCTTTCCCTATAGCCTTCCTTCCCTACATGGCTTCCTTCACTCTCCCACCTGCCTCCCTTCCTTCCCTTATCTCTACTCCCTCTCTTCTCCCTACTAACAACCACCTCACTCCCACCTGCCTTAAACTGCCTCACACACACTGTCTCTTCATATAGTCTCCCACCTCCCCCATCTAAGGTTCCTCTACTTTTTTTTCTTCTTTATTTACATCTATTACAATTTAAAAAAAAGAAAAGAAAAAAAAAAGAAACTCTACTTCTTGTTCCTTTCCACCAAGTTTTCCGTTTTTTTTCCTTCATGATTTTTGACTATTTTTGACTTTATGATTTTTGCTTTTGTTGATAAATCGTAAAAAAAAATAAAAAAATAAAACCCAATTGATTTTCAGCAGGTGTTTTCGAAAATTTCTTAATCTTTTTGTTGCATGTTTTTTTTTTGGTGGTAAAATAGTTCGGTTATTGTTCTTCCTCGTTTAGTTTTTGGTTAACAATAAAAATGTAGATGTAAAGAAATGTATGAGAAGGAAGAAGCAAACAGCGAAGATGAAGAATGAATGAGATGAAAGGAATGCGAAGGTCATGTGTGTGTGTCTGTGTGTGTGTGTGTGTGTGTGTGTGTGTGTGTGTGTGCGTATGCGTGCGTGTGTGTGTGTGTGTGTATGTATGTGTGTGTGTGTGTGTGTGTGTGTGTGTGTGTGTGTGTGTGTGTGTGTGTGTGTGTGTGTGTGTGTGTGTGTCTAGCCACAAAAAACAACCTAACCTTCAACATGGCAGCAGTGATTTATTTCTCACCTTCCCTTGTGCGCAAAAAAAAAAAAAAAAATCACCAGACAACAGTAAAACAAACCCTAAAAATCACACAAGTAGTGACATCACCACCGTCACCACCATACAATGACGTCACTGATAAGGGCGATATGACGTCACGGGGGGTGGGGGGGGGCAGGAGAGGTTCGCGTGCGCATCCTGCAGAGAGCATCCTAATACACGCAAGATTGATCGTTGGGTCGCCGCCGCCGTTTAGTGTCCTTGCCGCTGTTGAGGTCGTCTGTGTTATACCTCTCCGCTCTTCCTCCGGCTCCTGCTGCCTCCTGCTTCCTTCTCCTGCTCCTCCTGTTTCCTCCTGCTCTTCCTGCTTCCTCCTCCTGGTCTCCTACAGCTCCTCCTGGCCTGCTTCTGTTCCTACTGCCTACTGCTCCTCCTGGCTTCCTCTTGTTCCTCCTGGCCTCCTCCTGGCTCCTCCTGCTCCTCTTGGCCTCCTCCTGGCCTCCTCCTGCTCCTCCTGCTCCTCCTGCTCCTCCTGGCCTCCTCCTGGCCTCCTACTGCTCCTCCTGGCCTCCTCCTGCTCCTCCTACTCCTCCTGCTACTCCTGGCCTCCTAGTTCTTCCTGGCCTTCTCTTCCCCCTGGCCTCCTACTGCTCCTCCTGGCCTCCTACTGCACCTTCTAGCTTCCTACTCCTCTGCTTCTCCGATACAAATGGATTTTCTACTCCTGCTAACTCGTCAATATCATTTAAAAACCCAAAACAAAACAAAATATCGTGTTTTGTTACAGTTTTTATGTTGTTTTTGTTTTCCCTTCTCGTGGTTTCAGTGCATAGCGATTTTTATTTTGTGTTTCACCGAGTGTGTTTTTTTTTTTAGATCGGGGCAATTGTTTCGTTATAGTGATTGTGACTGCAGTGTTACGGTGTGTGGCTCGTGTTAGATGTGTTGTAGTGGTGGTGGCAGTTGTTTTAATAAGTTATAGTGGTGGTGGCAGTGGTTTTAATAAGTTATAGTGGTGGTGGCAGTGGTTTTAATAAGTTATAGTGGTGGTGGCAGTGGTTTTAATAAGTTGTAGTGGTGGTGGCAGAGGTTTTAATAAGTTGTAGTGGTGGTGGCAGTGGTTTTAATAAGTTATAGTGGTGGTGGCAGTGGTTTTAATAAGTTATAGTGGTGGTGGTAGTAGTTTTAATAAGTTATAGTGGTGGTGGCAGTGGTTTTAATAAGTTATAGTGGTGGTGGCAGTGGTTTTAATAAGTTATAGTGGTGGTGGCAGTGGTTTTAATAAGTTGTAGTGGTGGTGGTAGTAGTTTTAATAAGTTGTAGTGGTGGTGGCAGTGGTTTTAATAAGTTGTAGTGGTGGTGGCAGTGGTTTTAATAAGTTGTAGTGGTGGTGGCAGTGGTTTTAATACGTTATAGTGGTGGTGGCAGTGGTTTTAATAAGTTGTAGTGGTGGTGGCAGTGGTTTTAATAAGTTGTAGCGGTGGTGGCAGTGGTTTTAATAAGTTGTAGTGGTGGTGGCAGTGGTTTTAATAAGTTATAGTGGTGGTGGCAGTGGTTTTAATAAGTTATAGTGGTGGTGGCAGTGGTTTTAATAAGTTATAGTGGTGGTGGCAGTGGTTTTAATAAGTTGTAGTGGTGGTGGCAGTGGTTTTAATAAGTTATAGTGGTGGTGGCAGTGGTTTTAATAAGTTATAGTGGTGGTGGCAGTGGTTTTAATAAGTTGTAGTGGTGGTGGCAGTGGTTTTAATAAGTTATAGTGGTGGTGGCAGTGGTTTTAATAAGTTGTAGTGGTGGTGGTAGTGGTTTTAATAAGTTATAGTGGTGGTGGCAGTGGTTTTAATAAGTTGTAGTGGTGGTGGCAGAGGTTTTAATAAGTTATAGTGGTGGTGGTAGTAGTTTTAATAAGTTATAGTGGTGGTGGCAGTGGTTTTAATAAGTTATAGATTGTGTGAGTAAGATCTGAGTGAGTAAGTAAGTAAGTGAGTAAGTGAGTAAGTGAGTCTGAGTGAGTGAGTAAATGAGTAAGTTATTTCGTGTGCTAAACTGGTGATAACGAGATATTTTTGAGGAGTTTCTTGTGTTTAACTAATAACTTCCTCTTTTGTCAGATATAATTTGTATGTTAAACTTGTGAAAATACATTTGTGAAGCTTTTTCTAAAGTTTTACTATTTTTTCTATACTATTCTATTTGTCTTATAAGATGGAATGATACAAAAAACCGAAACGTCTATTTAAAATTCGTAAATAAGTGAGTGAACAGCTTGCTTTACAATACGAGTGGACATTTCACTCCCCAAAAACGGACATGAAAACGAACACGGACACAAAACACGTACAGTGGACAGAAGGGAAAGAGAGAGAGAGAGAGAGAGAGAGAGAGAGAGGAGAGAGAGAGAGAGAGAGAGAGAGAGAGAGAGGAGAGAGAGAGAGAGAGAGAGAGGAGAGGGTCACTGCTGCGTTGGAGAGAGGAAGGAGAGAGGAGAGAAGGGAGGGAAGAGGAAGGAGAGAAGGAGAGAGAGGAGGAGTGGAGAGAAGGAGAAAGGAGAGAAGGAGGAAGGGAAGGAGAAAGGGAAGGAGGAAGGGAGGGAAAGAAAGAAGGAGGAAGGGAGAGAAGGAGGAAGGGAGAGAAGGAGAGAAGGATGAAGGGAGGGAATGAGAGAAGTAAGTAGAGAGTGAAGGGAGGGAACGAGAGAAGGAGGAAGGGAGTGAAGGAGAGAGGGAAGGAGAGAAGGAAGGAGGGAAGGAGGGAAGGAGGGAGGAGAGAGGGAGAGAAAGAGGAGCGGAAGGAAGGAAGGAAGGGAAGGAAGGGAGGTAAGGAGGGTGAAGGAAGTTGGCGGCAGGGAGGGAAGGAAAGAAGGAGGAAGCAGGGAGGGAAGGAAAGAAGGAGGAAGTAGAGAGAGAAGGAGGAAGGGAGGGAAGGAGAGAGGGAAGGAGAGAAGGAAGGAGGGAGGAAGGGAGGGAGTGAGGGTGAAGTTGGCGGCAGGTGTTGCAATGTTACCAGATAAGGCGACACACCTTTCCCGAGGCCCCGTCTGCATGCTAACACGAGACCCTTGATAACTTTTCTTTTTCTTTCTTGCGATGGTTAGTTTATTTCAATTATATATATTTTTGGTGTGTGTTTGTGTGTTTCGCGTTGTGGATTTAAGAAGGACCATGGCTAAACACACACACACACACACACACACACACACACACACACACACACACACACATGCACACACACACACTCACATTTTTCTCTCTCACTCTCTTTTAAGCTGATATCAAAGAATTCCGTCTTTGCTAATCTCTCTCTCTCTCTCTCTCTCTCTCTCTCTCTCTCTCTCTCTCTCTCTCTCTCTCTCTCTCTCTCTCTCTCTCTCTCTCTCTCTCTCAAGATGACACACTCATACTTTCCTTCACCTTCAAATCCCCCTTCCCCTCCCTCCCCCAATATCCCACACCACCCTCTCCACCATCACCCCGACCCACTACACTCCCTCCAACATCCCCAACAAAAAACAGCCACCCCACACCCCACCTCCCCACCATATTTCCCCTCCCCACCCCTCCCCCTCCTCTTAACTACAATCACCCTCCCAATCACCTCTTACCTGTTCAATCTTCTTCTTCTTTCCTCCTCCTCCTCCTCCTCCTCCTCCTCCTCCTCCTCTTCTTCTTTTTGTTCTTCTTCTTCCTCCTCTTCCTCCTCCTCCTCTTCCTCTTCCTCTTCCTCCTCTTTCATCGTATCCTATTTTTCCTTTTCTTTATGTCTCATCTCCACTTCTCTATCCTGCCATACACACACACACACACACACACACACACCACACACACACACACACACATGCACACACACACACACACATGTACATGCCCCACACACAACACACACACACACACACACACACACACACACACACATGCACACACACACACACTCCTCCCTCCATTACATCTCTCCTTCTCTCTCCCTTCTATCCACACTTTTGCTCCCCCTCCTCCTCCTCCTCCTCCTCTTCCTCTTCCTCTTCCTCTTCCTCTTCCTCTTCCTCTTCCTCCTCCTCCTCCCTAAATACCGACGGCAGAGGAATACTGATTTCTTTTAACGGCTGGTAACATAAAAAAAAAGTACGAATATATATATTTTTTATTGCTTGGTCTCTCGCATCCTTAACGTCTGTAAGATTAATGGCATCTTCAAAAAGTTTAATTAAGAATATTAATTGTAAGGAAAAAAAAGTAAATAGTTTTTGCCAAATGAAAATGAAAGATAAGGAAGAGTTGACACATTATACGAATCATGTTTTTGTTTTATTTATAGAAGTCAGATTTTTTGAAATGAAATAAAAAAAAAGGAGATAATGATTTTGGAAAGTCAAGAGAATAAGTTGAAGTGAAATTGAAATGAAAATGCTTTGTATACTTAGGTTATTTTAGGTTTATTTTAGGTTATTTTAGGTTTATTTTAGGTTATTTCAGGTTATTTTTGGTGATTTTAGGTTATTTCAGGTTTATTTTAGGTTATTTCAGGTTATTTTAAGCTTATTTTAGGTTATTTCAGGTTTATTTTAGGTTATTTCAGGTTATTTTAAGTTTATTTTAGGTTATTTCAGGTAATTTTATGTAATTTTAGGTATATTTAAGGTTATTTTAGCTATTTGTGTTATTTTAAGTATATTTTAGCTTATTTTTGGTATATTTTAGGTTAATTTAGGTTTATTAAATCATACGAACCATAAAATGAATAAAAAAATGAGAAAGAAGAAAAAGGAAGAAACTAAAAAAAAGAAAAAAAAGAAGAAGAAAAAAAGAAAGAAAGAAGAGAGAATAGAAGTGAAGGCAAACACATAAAGATGATAGGAAGACAATGAATATAAAACCGACCACAGGGAATAAGCAGACGAAGAAAGGAGGTCGACTTAATATAGAATAAAGAACAAGTAAAAAATGCATAAATTGTGATAAGACAGAAGAAAAAAAAAAGAAAAAATATGAACAAATGACATGAAGAAAATGAGAGAGAGAGAGAGAGAGAGAGAGAGAGAGAGAGAGAGAGAGAGAGAGAGAGAGAGAGAGAGAGGAGATGAGAGAGAGATAGAAGAGAGAGAGAGAGAGAGAGAGAGAGAGAAGATAGAGAGAGAGAGAGAGAGAGAGAGAGAGAGAGAGAGAGAGAGAGAGAGAGAGAGAGAGAGAGAGAGAGAGAGAGACCTTGGGAGTCAGTGGTGGAGCATAAACCAACTATTAACATTCAACTTAAACATTGCCACACACACACACAACACACACACACACGCACACACGCACACACACACACGCACTGTTATAAATATGCAGTCACGTGCGCTTCATATGTACACAAAAGCACGGATCTCTCTCTCTCTCTCTCTCTCTCTCTCTCTCTCTCTCTCTCTCTCTCTCTCTCTCTCTCTCTCTCTCTCTCTCTCTCTCTCATAATTCAACAGCTGCTGGGATCATAAAGTAGCAGCAATAATAACACACACACACACACACACACACACACACACACACACACACACACACACACACACAGACACACAAACAAAACCTTTCATCCCCACCACCGTAACTACTGCTATCAAAAACACAAACACACACACACAAACAAAGCTTATCAAAACCATCATAACTACCACTATTTCACCTCTAATCACCATCACCACCACCACGACCACCACCACCACCGCCACCATTCCCGTTATCACAAACAATCGCAATAAAGTAGAGAAAAAACAATACTAAAACGACATATATGCAAATAATGATAGAGATACGATTTGCCCCCCTGCCCCCCCTTACTCCCCCTCCCTATACACCTGTACACCTTGATTACACACAGGTGAGTTTGCCCCTCTGCCCCCCAACCCCCCTCCCCTACCCTTTCCCCCAACCCCCCTCCCTAACTCTACTTTCCCCTACCTTCTCCCTTGCATCCATGTTTGCTTCTCTGGTGGCATTCCCTTCCTCATTAAGTTTGGACAGCCAGATTTGGTATTACAGATAAGTTAGGAGAGACTACATATGATCCTCCTCCTCCTCTTCTTCCCTCCTCCTCCTCCTCCTCCTCCAGCCTCCTCCTCCTCCTCCTCCTCCAGCCTCCTCTCCTCCTCCTCCAGCCTCTCCTCCTCCCAGCCACCTACTCCTCCAGCCTCCTTCTCCTCCTCCTCCAGCCTCCTCCTCCGCCTCCAGCCTCCTCCTCCTCCTCCTCCTCCTCCAGCCTCCTCCTCCTCCTCCAGCCGCCGCCGCCTCCGCCTCCTCCTCCTCCTCCAGCCTCCTTCTCCGCCAGCCTCCTTCTCCAGCCGCCTCCTCCTCCTCCACCTCCTCCTCCTCCTCCTCCAGCCTCCTCCTCCTCCAGCCGCCGCCGCCTCCGCCTCCGCCTCCTCCTCCAGCCATCTGCTTCTACATCTTCCTAACCATCATAAAATCTATCCCAATCCGAGGCAATCAATAACAACAAAATACATATAACATAAGTCTACTTTACTACGGATGTAACCTTATATACCTTTTTGGCCATATGTAAAAAAAAACTTACATAGTGATATCCTTTCCTTCCCCTTCCCTCCAGTGGCAGATGAGGGTAGGGGAGGGAAGGGAAGGGTAGGGAAGGGAAGGGAAGGGAAGGGTAGGGAAGGGAAGGGTAGGGAAGGGAAGGGAAGGGGAGGGGAGGGAAGGGAAGGGAAGGGTAGGGAAGGGTAGGGAAGGGGAGGGAAGGGTAGGTAGGTAGGTAACGATACAAACCACCCCGTTGCCCATTACCAAATATGACATCCACTTCCATGACCAAACAACATCTCTTCTCATCTCCCTTCTCATCTCCCTTGCTACTATCTCCACTATCAGCATCCCCACCCTTACCACCAACCCAGACACTCCTTATACACACAGGTAACCCTCACTAATCCTCACTAATCCCAACCCAATACCTTATCCTGTCCCATAGTTCCAGGGATATCTTGATCTATGCTCTGATTGGTTGGCAGGAGGAGATAGCATCCTCGCCTTAACCAGTCATCTTCTGTGGTTGCTCCTGAGTCTATGATACTTGATCGTTAATTGCAAGGGAGGTGATTTACGTTAAGGGCGAGTCTGCTGTGTAGAACTGTAGGTATTCCATATATGCTGATTAATGGAGAATGGGAGGAAGGTTGAGAGAATGGGTAGATGGTGCGATGAATGATAAGAGATGGATAGATGGATAACGGGGGAAGGGAAGGAGGGTGGGAGAGAGGAAGGGAAGGGAGGGAGGAAGGGAAGGGAGGGAGGGAGGGTAGGAGATGTATATGGGAAGGGAGGAAAGGGTTGTATGGTAGTATATATGGCATAGGTTTGGCATGGTAATGGGAGGGTGGTATTATGGGGAGGAATAAAATGAGGAGGAGGAGGAGGAGGAGGAGGAGGAGGAGGAGGAGGAGGAGGAGGAGGAGGAGGAGGAGGAGGAGGAGGAGGGTAAGGAAGAGGAGGAGAGGGAAGGGAAGAAGGCCAGTGGTGATGCGTCTGGTAACACTGCTTCTTTTGGTGGTGGTAACAGTGGGATGTTGGCAATACTGAAGGCTTTTTCGAAATGGTGTTGGTGGTTGCATTTTTATACATGAAAAAAATAGAAAAACACAAAATAATACCAACACAAAATGTCATACAATGGAAAAAAAACTATTACCAAACAAAAAAATGTATCCGATGGTAAAAAAAACTAATATTACCCACAAAAAATATATGACAAGAAGCATATTTCGAAAAGTCTTGGAATTGTAGACTTAAAAAATGGAAAACCCAAAATATTTCAACAACGAAATTTATACCATGGAAAAAGACTAATATTACCCAAAAAAATTGCATGACAAGAAGCATATTATTTTGAAAAGCCTTAGAATTGCAGACTGAAAAGAGGTACAAGTCTCAAGGTCTTTCTGTTCAAGTTCTTACCCTTGAACTAGGTAACAAAAAACATAAGGTAAAAAGTTATTCCAAGGTGAGCTTTGTAATGCAAGGGGAAAAAAATATAAAGAGGTGACCAGCATGTCAGGCAGAAAAAAACATGACAGAACAAAGCGTCTACACACACACACACACACACACACACACACACACACACACACACACACACACACACACACACACACACGCACAGACACACACACACACACACACACACACACGCACAGACACACACACACACACACATACACACATACACGCACAGACACAACACACACACACACACACACACACACACACACACACACACACACACACACACAACACACACAACACACACACACACACACACACACACACACACACAAAAAAAAAAACCAAGCAGCAAAGTCAAGGACGCTTAAAAGAAACAAAAAAACAAGAAAATTCAATACATAACAAAAACAATACAAAAAAACCGAACGCTATTACAAAGAAAAAAAATACGTAATAAAAATGTTAGATGATGAGATGGGGCGAGAAAGAGTAAATGAAGGAAGGAAGGAAGGAAGGAAGGAAGGAAGGAAGGAAGGAAGGAAGGAAGGAAAGAAGGAAGGAAGGAAGGAAGGAAGGAAGGAAGGAAGGAAGGAAGGAAGGAAGGAGGAAAGACAATCAGGAACCCGGATGTTGTACAGCTCTGAGTGGAGGAAGGAGGGAGGAAAGAATGGAAGGGGGAGAGAGAGAGAGAGAGAGAGAGAGAGAGAGAGAGAGAGAGAGAGAGAGAGAGAGAGAGAGAGAGAGAGAGAGAGAGAGAGAGAGAGAGAGAGAGAGAGAGAAGAGTAACCGAGGGAGAGAGAGAGAGAAGAGTAACCGAGGGAGAGGGAGAAAGAGAGGAGACAGGATGGAAGATGAGAGGAAAGAAGGAAGGAAATATAACGTAAGTGAAATGGAAGTATAATTAGGAAAAAAATAAGAAATATAGCATTGTAGTAGTAGCAAAGACATTCTATAACAAGATACCTCACTCCGGGGTGCCCTGTGGTGCGCGTGAAATCGACCTCCGCCGTGCGGCAGGAGTTAACAGTCTGCTGGCCCATTCACTTGCTGCATATGACTATCAATGAAAATCATATAGACTATGGTTTATCAGTATATATGATATACTGTTATCTTCGTAAATGTTTGTTCTATAATATTATCAAATAAAAAACAGTAAAACACGCTAAAGAAATGCCATTACGAGACTGAAGAAATATGCATGAACTTATTACTCACTTAAACTCTTCGCCATTTAAAACTTTGCGAGTCAACATTTACCATGAAACATATCAATAGAAGCGCAATTTTATTAGCTTTCCATTGATATATTTCGTCTTCTGATAAATGAATTAGAACCATGCATACATTACCGTTAACTAAATAAATAACATCATCAATCTGGTAATTTTCCCGATTGATGATGATATTTATTTAGTTAACGCTAATTTATGCATGGTGCTAACTCATTTATCAGAAAACGAAGTATATAAGTGAATAAATAACATCATCAATCGGGAAAATTACCCGATTGATGATGTTATTTATTTAGTTAACGGTAATGTATGCATGGTTGTAATTCATTTATCAGAAAACGAAATATATCAATGGAAAGCTAATAAAATTGCGCTTCTATTGATATGTTTCATGGTAAATGTTGACTCGCAAAGTTTTAAATGGCGAAGAGTTGAAGTAAATATTCTTTGGTCATATGCAGCAAGTGAATGGGCCAACAGGCTGGTACAACACCTGCCGCACGGCGGCGCCACCGTCGGCGGATAACAGAAGTTGCATTGGAGGGACCGCGAGTGAGGTATCTTGTTGTAGAGTGTCTTTGGTAGTAGTAGTAGTGATGGAATAAGTAGTGATTGTGGTAATAATAGTCTTGTTTACTTTATATCGCTTAGTGGTAGTGGTTATTGTGGTAGCAGTGATAGTAGTAGTAGTAGTAGCAGTAGTAGTGTTGGTATCAGTGGTAGTAGTAGTAGTGATGGTAGCAATGATAGTGGTAGTAGTAGTAGTGATGGTGGTAAAAGTGAAAGTAGTAGTAGTAGTAGTAGTAGTGTTAGTGATAGCAATGGTAGTGATGGTGAGTGTGCTTATTCTTTTCTATCGCAGGTACTCACCCCACAAAGTCCCGTCCGGGCTACTCATCACTAAGACAGACTCATCATGAATTCACTTAAGCAAGACGACTAATTCATCACATCTGTCTTGCTTTAATGAATCTTAGCAGTCAACGGCATCTCTCTCTCTCTCTCTCTCTCTCTCTCTCTCTCTCTCTCTCTCTCTCTCTCTCTCTCTCTCTCTCTCTCTCTCTTTATGGACGGATACGAATGAGCGATAACTTCAGAATATCCATCAACATTACCACACGAAACAAACCTTAAATTATCCTGTCTACCAAAGTTTCAAGAGTCCCCCCTTTAAGACCCTCTCCATTACCCTATACCCATTACCCTGCCTACACCCATTCCACCTACCCCTTAACCCTCGTCCATCACATCTCTACTTTACTTAAAATTAGGGAAAGGGGTTTGACAGGGGCGTTTTAAAAAAGGGTTTTGTATGGGTACTTAGCATTAGTTTTTATGAGTCTTTCTAGTGGGTTAAGGGTAAATGGCTTTATTAGGGCGCCGGTTATTAGTTAATGGGGACGTTCTTCTATCTCTAATACCCCTTTTTTTACCACGTCTATCACTCATGTGTTGTTGTTATTATTATTTGCATAGACCTGTTATTTTCTATTTTTTTTTTTTTTTACTTTTATGACTTGATCGTGATGCAGAGAGAGAGAGAGAGAGAGAGAGGAGAGAGAGAGAGAGAGAGAGAGGAGAGAGAGAGAGAGAGAGAGAGAGAGAGAGAGAGAGGAGAGAGAGAGAGAGAGAGAGAGAGAGAGAGAGAGAGAGAGAGAGAGAGAGAGAGAGAGAGAGAGCGGAGAGAGGAGAGAGAGGAGAGAGAGAGAGAAAAAAAAAATATGGAATAAAAAAACAAAGAGTAAGATAGAATTTAAAAAAACGAAAATTGAGGCATGGAAAGAAAAGAAAAAAATGTAAAAAAAGAAAGAAAAATCATGAGTAAAAAAGTGAAGTATAAGGAGAGAGAGAGAGAGAGAGAGAGAGAGAGAGAGAGAGAGAGAGAGAGAGAGAGAGAGAGAGAGAGAGAGAGAGAGAGAGAGAGAGAGAGAGAGAGAGAGAGAGAGAGAGAGAGAGAAAGAAAGAGATGCCTTCAGTACCCAAGGCTCTTCCCATAAGAAGCTAATTTAGTTAACGAAGGGAGTGAATCCTCATAATAAGCCTCATTTTCCACTTATCTCTCCCTTCCCTTCCATCCTTCCCTTCTTCCCTCCCATGATTCCCTCCTTCCAAGTCTCCTTTCCATTATGCAAACAGCCCAGTGGAGCCAACTCTTGTGTAGATTTTCCTTTCCTCCATAGACCTCACACACTTCCTCTCTCCATCCTTACCTCTCCTCCTCCTCCTCCTATATTGAAAATAAAATAATAATAAATAAATAAATAAATAAATAAGTCGCTTTACCTCAATGGATTTTTCGTAATGTTTCTTTGTTCGGCACTGCAAACAAAAAAAATACCAAAAAAGTCCTGCTTTACCACAATACATTTTCGTCATTTTCTTTGCCAAATCAAGACTCGTAATATATTTGATGTTCGTTTGGTTTCGTATTTTTTTCCTGAACAGGGATGAAATAATATGATAAAAAGTATGTAAATAAATATTCGATCATTTGTAAATATATTGTTTAAGTGATGATATTTATGCATGACTGGGAACGCAAGGACGAGAGGCATAGAATGTATTTCCGATGTAAAACAAAACCACCAGTAATGCATATTTCACGAGATTATAATATGTATTAAACGCTATATTACATCAACTTGTTTTTATGTCCTATGATTGCATTTTAAGCGAATTATTATGTACATCAAGTCATAAGAAAGAATATCTGTCGCGCTAATCTGATTTGAGACTTCTGTTAATGCGAATATTATTTCAAATGTACGAAATTTATCATCAATTCTCAGAAACTTTAGTCCTTTTTATAAACACGTGCATTAATATATTGCAATCAGTGTTTAGCTTCCATGGCATGTATATTCCTGCAGAATACTTAGAAGCCTGGCAGTCATGTACAACACAGTGCTTCAGCGTTCAGGGAATATGCTTCAGTGATGCATGATGTGTATGTCCCTGATGTTCTGTGATCTGTGATGTTCTGATCCATGCGTGCGCCTCGTCTGTTTTTAGTAATTTAAAAAAAACTAAATTTTTTGCAAAAATTCCAGGGGAATTGATTTTGAAGATTTAAGGTAAAATTCCTAGGGTACATAGGTCAAAATAAGGTTTAGCATTGTAGTTAGAAAAAGACTGACTCCAGATTCGTGTTCAGCATGCCTGAAAGTCTCTATGGACCACTTTTCATGAAAATCTGAGGTGGTAAAAATTTCACCAAAATCTTAAGGGGTACCCCTTAATATTTTGGTGAAACTTTTTGCATCTCAGATTTTCATGAAAATTGGTCCATAGAGATTTTCAGGCATGCTGAACACGAATCTGGAGTCAGTTTTCTGATTACTACAATGCTAAACCCTATTTTAACCTTTGTACCCTTATAAAGCAAAGGGGAATTACCATAAATAAAAAAAAATTGATCGTAATTTGATTTTGATCCTTTGATCGTACAGTACAGTCGTTTAGATCAAAAATTGTTTTGCAGATAATGATGATAATGATAATAGTAATAATAATAATAATAATGATAATAAAAATTATAATTATTATGATTATTGTAATGTGAGGGACTCAGCCATTACTTTTAGGGGAGAGAGAGAGGAGAGAGAGAGAGAGAGAGGAGAGAGAGAGAGAGAGAGAGAGAAAAGAGAGAGAGAGAGAGAGAGAGAGAGAGAGAGAGAGAGAGACGGGAAAAAACCAGCCTCACATAATCTCTGTATCGCAAAAGATGAGATGATTTTGTCCCGCCATGAGGAGATTTACGCCTTGATTTTACATTATTATTTCTTCCCCCCTTTTAAGAGGTGGGCGTGTGGGCGTGTCGCTTCCCGGTACACCTTCCTCTCTCTCTCTCTCTCTCTCTCTCTCTCTCTCTCTCTCTCTCTCTCTCTCTCTCTCTCTCTTTGCACCGCCCTCGCCCGGCCGCCCGCTAGACCAATGAATCGGAACAAACGAAGGAAATAAATTTACAAAAGTGCAATAATGATGATAATGAGAGAGAGAGAGAGAGAGAGAGAGAGAGAGAGAGAGAGAGAGAGAGAGAGAGAGAGAGAGAGAGAGAGAGAGAGAGAGAGAGAGAGAGAGAGAGAGAGAGAGAGAGAGAGAGAGAGGTATGGAGGAAAGGAAGAGGGGAGGATGATGCTAGGATTTATAGAGGGAGAGGAGAAGAGAAGAATAATGAATGTAGGAAGAGGAGGAGGAGGAGGAGGAGGAGGAGGAGGAGGAGGAGGAGGAGGGAGGAGGAGGAGGAGGGGGAGGAGGAGGAGGAGGGGAGGAGGGAGGAGGAGGAGGAGGAGGAGGAGGAGGAGGAGGAGGGAGGAGGAGGAGAGTGTGTAGGGGGGATGGAGGTAGTAATGGCAGTGAATGAGGGGTTGCAATACACTCATTACGTGTCATCTCATAACTTGTTGCAAATGTAGATGAGCCTTTCTGAATACGTTATCCCTCCGTCCCTTTCTCCTCTCCCTCCCTTCCCTCTCTTCTCCCCTTCCCTCCCTCCTTCTCCTCCCTCCCTCCTTCTCCCTTCTCTCCCTCCCTCCCTCCTTCTCCCTTCTCTCATCCCTCCCTCACTGCCTCAGGTTTTTTCCTAACTCCTCCTCCTCTCCCTTAAAGGACAAATAAAAGGTAACAGAAGATATATATGAGTAGATGGATAGATAGATAGATTGGTAGACAGATATACGTGTAGATAAAGAGAGAGAGAGAGAGAGAGAGAGAGAGAGAGAGAGAGAGAGAGAGAGAGAGAGAGAGAGAGAGAGAGAGAGAGGAGAGAGAGAGAGAGAGAGAGAGAGAGAGAGAGAGGACATCTTATATGAAAAGCGAGCAACGAAAGAGGGAATACACAGCAATATAGGATGATAAAAACCCACCACTATCACCACTCTTCTTATCAATCCTTATCATAGAACAAGCGCAATAAAGCAACCATTTATCGTTATCTACCAACACACAAAAAGATACAAACGAAACAAGGTGAAACATGACAATCTCTCTCTCTCTCTCTACAACGACCATCACACAAAAAACTCTACGGTATTTGCTCCCACATTTCACTATCTGCCTTAGGAGTTTTACACGCTCTCTCTCTCTCTCTCTCTCTCTCTCTCTCTCTCTCTCTCTCTCTCTCTCTCTCTCTCTCTCTCTCTCTCTCTCTCTCTCTCTCTCTCTCTCTCTCTCACCTGTCGTCAGCGTTCATTGCCTGCCTCACTTTCATCTTAATTTGCAAAAACACACACACAAAAACAGAAAGTCGTGCCATTTTGCAAACAGCCCGCGGCATAAACACTTACATAACACCTCTTGGCTGACGAGGAGGAGGAGGAGGAGGAGGAGGAGGAGGAGGAGGAGGAGGAGGAGGAGGAGGAGGAGGAGGAGGAGGAGGAGGAGGAGGAGGAGAAAGAGGAGATGGTAAGGAAGGTGAGAATAGCTTGAGGAATACAAGGAAGAGGAAAGCTGAAAAACCAAAACAAAAATGTAGACATACGAAAAATGATGACTGAAACGAAAAATGAAAAACATGAGTGGGGATGAATGTAATGGATGAGAAGTATTGATGATGAGTATGAGGGTATGAGGGTATGAGGAGCCACCATCACCACCACACCACCTCATCACCTCACCACCACCACCACAATCACCTCACAACCTCACCACACCTCCACATCACCAACACAACCACCTCATCACCACATCACCACCACCACTACCACACCACCTCACCACCACCACATCACCACTACCACCACATCACCACATCACCACCACCACCACCACGTCCCCAATAAAGCGCCGTGGTCGTGCCAGACGAAGAGGCAACACCGATGTAATAACAGATACCATGTCATATAAGGCCAGGCACAGAGACTCTCCCTCTGTCCCCCCTGCCATGCCTTGATAACGTCCTCTGCCCCTGCCAAGTCCCTGCCATGTCCACCCCCTACCCTTCTTCTTCCATGTCCTCCTTCTTCCTTCCTTCCTTCATTACCCTCCTTCTTCTTCCTTTCACTTCTCTTCCTCTTCCTGCACCTTCCCTTGCCAAGTCCACTCCCTACCCTTCTTCCTTCCTTACCCTCCTTCCTCCTTCCTTCCTTCCTTTTCTTCTTCCTTCATTCCTTCCTTCCTTCTTCCCTTGCCATGTTCACTCCCTACCCTTCGTCCTTCCTTACCTTCCCTCCTTCCTTCCTTCCTTCCTTCCTTCCTTCCTTCTTCCTTCCTTCCTTCCTTCCTTCCTTCCTTCTTTCCTTCCTTCCTTCTTCCCTTGCCATGTTTACTCCCTACCCTTCTTCCTTCCTTACCCTCCTTATTCCTTCCTCCCTCATGTTACTCTCCCTCTTCCTTTCTTCCTCTTCCTCTCCTCTCATTTTATTTGTTATTCCTCAATACACTCCAATTTTTACTCCTCCTCCACTCCCCCTTCTTCTTCCTTCCCTCCTTCCTTCCTTATCCTCCTTCCTTCCTTCCTTCCTTCCTTCCTTCTCTCCACTTTGTAATAATAGGCCCTTCCTCCCTCCTCTCCTCTTCATGTTACTTACTATTCCTCCACCCACTCCAATTTCTACTCCACCTCTCCTCCCCCCTCCACCTTAAAGTGTAGCAATAATAGTTCATTCCCCTTCTCCCCTCCCTCTTTCCACGCCTTCAGTCCCCCCCTCCTTTCTTTCCTCCCCCTCTTTTTCTTTCACCTCAAGCAATGTAAGCTATTAACACCCCCCCCCCCTGTTTCACATTACCCCCTTCTTTATTCCTTCCTCCTTCTCCCTTGTCTCTCTACCACGTGTAATAACCACAAGTTCCCCCTCTCCCCCTACTCTTACTTCCCCTCCTTCCCCCTTCCCTTACACCCCCTCCCCTCTTTCCCTTAATAACACTGATAACAAGAAAATTAACCTGTGGCTCAAAGAGTGATTGCGACACCACCATCAGGAGCACTACAATAAAACTTCGTCCCCACAAAAAATAAACAAATAAATTAAAAAGAATTGTTAGGTAATAAAGAAAAACAAAGGAATATCAAAACCTCCAAGAGACACCTCCCCCTTCCCCTCCCGGCAGGAAAAATACTAAAAGAATCAAAAGTATCTAAAGGAGTCAAATCACATCCTTAACTCAACGCCCTTTGAACACAGCGGCACCAGGAGCTTCATAAGGCGATGACAGACACGGTGGCTTCCTGAAGGAGTGACAGTGAGTGGCGGGGCATTATCAATCACTCACTGAGACGTCCCCCTCCTGACGAAGACCGCAGTTACTCTAGTGATAAAAATATATCAAAAGGCGCCACTATTCCATCTCCCGCGGGACATGTTCAGGTGACAGCGGCGACAGGTGGGGAAACAACACGACATGAGCCACGACAGAGGGCCGGGGAAACAGTGACAGGTGGAAAGTGAGGTGTAGGAGTAAGCGTGGGATGATGATATCAATACTGTTTTGGTGTGTGAGGGAAAGAGGGAAGTAAAAGTAAAAATGTAAAAGGTAAAAAGGTAGTTAAAGTAGTAAAAAAAGGAAGTAAAGTAGTAAAAAGGGTATGTAAAGTAGTAAAAAGGGTATGTAAAGTAGTAAAAAGGGTATGTAAGGTAGTAAAAAGGGTATGTAAAGTAGTAAAAAGGTAGGTAAAGTGTGAGGAGGGAAGGAAAAGTTGGAGACACAGAGCTAGAGAGGAGAGAAAGAGCAAGAAAGAGCCGCGTATGACATAGTGCCACGTATGACACAGTGCCACGTATGACACAGTGCCGCGTATGACATAGTGCCACGTATGACACAGTGCCACGTATGACACAGTGCCACGTATGACACAGTGCCACGTATGACACAGTGCCACGTATGACACAGTGCACGTATGTCACAGTGTCACGTATGACACAGTGCCACGTATGACACAGTGCCACGTATGACACAGTGCCACGTATGACACAGTGCCACGTATGACACAGTGCCACGTATGACACAGTGCCACGTATGACACAGTGCCACGTATGACACAGTGCCACGTATGACACAGTGTCACGTATGACACAGTGCCACGTATGACACAGTGCCACGTATGACACAGTGTCACGTAAGACACATTGCAACGTATGACACAGTGCCACGTATGACACAGAGCCACGTATGACACAGTGCCACGTATGACACAGTGCCACGTATGACACAGTGCCACGTATGACACAGTGCCACGTATGACACAGAGCCACGTATAACACAGTGCCACAGTGCCACGTATGACACAGAGCCACGTATGACACAGTGCCACGTATGACACAGTGCCACGTATGACACAGTGCCACGTATGACACAGTGCCACGTATGACACAGTGCCACGTATGACACAGTGCCACGTATGACACAGTGCCACGTATGACACAGTGCCACGTATGACACAGTGCCACGTATGACACAGTGCCACGTATGACACAGAGGCACATATGACACAGTGCCACGTATGACACAGTGCCACGTATGACACAGTGCCACGTATGACACAGTGCCACGTATGACACAGTGCCACGTATGACACAGAGGCACATATGACACAGTGCCACAGTGCCACGTATGACACAGTGCCACAGTGCCACGTATGACACAGTGTCACGTAAGACACATTGCGACGTATGACACAGTGCCACGTATGACACAGTGCCACGTATGACACAGTGCCACGTATGACAGTGCCACTTATGACACAGAGCCACGTATAACACAGTGCCACAGTGCCACGTATGACACAGAGCCACGTATGACACAGTGCCACGTATGACACAGTGCCACGTATGACACAGTGCCACGTATGACACAGTGCCACGTATGACACAGTGCCACGTATGACACAGTGCCACGTATGACACAGTGCCACGTATGACACAGTGCCACGTATGACACAGAGGCACATATGACACAGTGCCACAGTGCCACGTATGACACAGTGCCACGTATGACACAGTGCCACGTATGACACAGTGCCACAGTGCCACGTATGACACAGTGCCACGTATGACACAGTGCCACAGTGCCACGTATGACACAGTGCCACAGCGTCACACAGGGCGGGGTTTTGTGAAGGTAAATAAACAGTGCTGGCGTGTGAGTGAGCACTTCCGGTGTGGGCGGTGCCTCCCTCCGCTGCATGAAGGGCGTGGGCGGCAGCGGAGGGCGTGGGTGGGCGTGGGCCTCTCGCACGCCTGGAAACGCCCCGCGGGTCTTGCTGGGCCGGCGGGACAATAGGGGTGGGGCGGGGCAGGGCGGGGCGGTGAATTACTGTATAGTTTTTACGGTTAAGTCTGACAACACTAATAGAGCATTGTAGCTTTATGCCCCTAACAACCCTCCCCCCCCCCCCCTTAAACCTTGCCCTGACCCGCCCTTTGACCTTCCCCCTCCCTCAGCTTGCCTTTAATTGCCCTTATTTCACCCTTAACCCCCACCATCACCCCCAAGACCCCCTCCCCCCCCTCCACAACCTCGACATATGATCATCAACCACAGACCTTTCTCGCCCCTACACACACACACACACATACACACACACACACACACACACACACACACACGTTGGATACGCCCCTACCTGACACCCGATACGGTTATCCCCACCACATGCCCCTCCCACCCCACTGTCTCCTCCTCCTCCTCCTCCTCCTCCTCCTCCCTTCCTTCCTTTTCACTACCTTCCCTTCCTTTATTTGTATGCTCCTTTATTCCTTTCTTATTGGTCACTCCCTCCTCCCCTTCCCTCTCTGATTTGTAGTAAAATTATTAAAGACCAAATTAAAGAGTTATTAAAGACCAAATTAAAGAGTTATTATAGACCGAATTAAGAAAGTATTAAGACCAATTAAGAATTATTAAGACCATTAAAGGTTAAAGACCAATAAGAGTTATTAAAGACCAAATTAAAGAAAGTTATTAAAGACCAAATTAAAGAGTTATTAAAGACCAAATTAAAGTTATTAAAGACCAAATTAAAGAAAGTTATTAAAGACCAAATTAAAGAGTTATTAAAGACCAAATAAAGTTATTAAAGACCAAATTAAAGAAAGTTATTAAAGACCAAATTAAAGAAAAGCATTAAAGACCAAATTAAAGAGTTATTAAAGATCAAATTAAGGAAAAGTATTAAAGACCAAATTAAAGAAAGTTATTAAGACCAAATTAAAGAGTTATTAAAGACCAAATTAAAGAGTTATTAAAGACCAAATTAAAGAAAGTTATTAAAGACCAAATTAAAGACAAGTATTAAAGACCAAATTAAAGAAAAGCATTAAAGACCAAATTAAAGAAAAGCATTAAAGACCAAATTAAAGAGTTATTAAAGGCCAAATTAAAGAAAGTTATTAAAGACCAAATTAAAGATTTATTAAAGACCAAATTAAAGAGGTATTAAAGACCAAATTATAGAAAAGTATTAAAGACCAAATTATAGAAAAGTATTAAAGACCAAATTAAAGAAAGTTATCAAAGAACATATTATTAAATTAAGACCATATTGAAGTAAGGTATAGGTACAACAGGTATTAGACATGTTCAGATAGATAATATATGAAAGGATTCGAAGTATATAAAAAACATAACTTGATTGAAATAACTCAGTTTAAGCAAGGATAGAAAAAGTATCTGTACGTACTTTTTCATCTTCATCTCTGCAATCATTCTCTCATCTCTCTCATCTACTCTCTATTATCCTCACTCCTCTCTCTCTCTGCAAATCTCTCTCTCTACTTCTTTCTTCTCTCTTCTCTCTCTCTCTCTCTCTCTCTGACAGACAAATAGATGATAGACGAAAAATATTTTAAATCTAGGAAAAAAATATGTGAAAAACTTTGCCATAATGAATGAAACGAAAAAGAAAAAATATATAATTAATAAAATAAAAAAATAATGTGTTCAGTATTTCCTGCGTGACTTCAAGAACGATAAAAAAAAAAAATAAAAAAAAAAATTGGTAAAAAGATCGCAACATTAACACAACCAAAACAACCACAACAAAAAATTTAATCGTAAAATAAAAAAAAAACGAAAGACTAAACAACACACAAAAAAAAACACACACAAAACAAAATACTAACTATTAAAAAAAAACTAGAATTGAGATATCAAGGCAATTTTTACGGTTGGTTAGAATAAGGAAGAGGAACCATTTGGAGGAGAAGGAGGAGGAGGAGGAGGAGGAGGAGGAGAGGAGGAAGGAGGAGGAGGAGAGGAGGAGGAGGAGATGAGGAGGAGGAAAGGAGAGTGTTGATGCCACGCTCACAATAGGCAAGAGTAAGACAGCATGTTTTACCCTGTGGGCGCCCCTAGGTGACGCCCCCCCCCCCCCCCGGCCCTGATGGAGGCGAGCATCGTTAACGGGGAAGGTGTGGTGCTGGAGGGAGGGGGAGGAAGAGGAAGGAGAGGAGGAGGAGGAGGAGGAGGAGAGGAGGAGGAGGAGGAGGAGGAGGAAGGAAGAGGTAAAGATATGGAGAGGTACTGGAAGAGACAGGGACAGTAAAGGTTTTGTGAGAGAGAGAGAGAGAGGAGGGAGAGAAGAGGAGAGAGAGAGAGATAGGAGAGAGAGAGAGAGAGAGGAGAGAGAGAGAGAGGAGAGAGAGAGAGAGAGGGAGTCCTTGGCGTCCCAGTCAGGACTTTAGCACATCAACCCCCTTCTGTTTTCAATGTATTAAGTTATATAAAAAAAAAAAGAGAGAGAGAGAGAGAGACGAGGAGAAGAGAGAGAGAGAGAGAGAGAGAGAGAGAGAGAGAGAGAGAGAGAGAGAGAGAGAGAGAGAGGAGGAGAGAGAGAGAGAGAGAACGTTTATAAAGGGTTGGATACATTCTCAAACACGTAAAAAAATGTATATTAATATAGAAATAAAAGTGGAATACGTCACCTAAGTCTATAAAAAGAAACATGAACAAATTACAAATACACGCGATATAATAAAAAAAAATATATATATAAGCCTACAAAAAAAAATATATATATATAAGCTACAAAAAAACAAAAACAAAATTGTTAGAAAAAATGTAGTTTATGTTTTATACAAAATTTCAGCACACACACACCACACACACACACACACACACACACACACACACACACACACACACACACACACACATAAAAGACCTTTAAAGAAAATCCCCTCATTATAACCTTCCTTTTCAACACCTTACACTCCCCTTTAAAATATCAGTTTCACGCCCTTACTCTATATAGAACACCTGGCAGGGCACGAAGGCACGGCAGGGGGCGCTTCTCCCTGCCTCAATAACCCCCCAACTCCCCTTAGACGCTGCCCCCCCTCCCCCCCCCCGCTGTTTCTGCTTAACCTCTCTTCTAAAATAACCTCGCGTGTAGCTCAAAGTGTCCCTCCCGCTAGGTTTCCCACGCCTAAAAACCTCTCTCTCTCTCTCTCTCTCTACTCTCTCTCTCTCTCTCTCTCTCTCTCTCTCTCTCTCTCTCTCTCTCTCTCTCATCTCGTCAACAAGTCTTTCTTTCCACAACTTTCTCTCCTCCTCCTCCCCTCCTCCTCCTCCTCCTCCTCTACCTCCCTCCTCCTCCTTTACCTGCCTACTTACACGACTGGTTAGTGATTAGGAATGTTCTCGTGACTCTGCTTCTCTCATAACTGACCTCCTAGCCTGACCTGATACTCTCCTCCTCCTCCTCCTCCTCCTCCTCCTCCTCTCCTCCTCCTCCTCCTCTCCTCCTCCTCCTCCCCCTCCTCCTCCTCCTCCCCCTCCCCATTTTGCTATTTTCATTTCCGTTTTCTTTCATTTTTCCTGCCAGTAGATATCTTTAGAGGCCAATTTTTTTTTTCTTTGATCAAGATTGAGTGTTTGGATTTAATGACATCCTGACATGGCATGAAAATTCTCTCTCTCTCTCTCTCTCTCTCTCTCTCTCTCTCTCTCTCCTCTCTCTCTCTCTCTCTCTCTCTCTCTCTCTCTCTCTCGATAGAATGACTTACAGTAAAATCAAATGTGAATATCTCTACAATTTATCTTTTTTTTTATCGCGTATCACTAAAATATAAGGATTGTAAAAAAAAAAAAGGATTGTAAAAAAAAGGATTGTAAAAAATATATATAAAAACGCCACCTTCAAAACAACAGCAAAAAAAATAAAGTGATCGCGTGAGTCGTCATGAAATCTACGGCTTGTGCATGACTCTTTACCCGTCACGACCTTGGCAATGGGAGGAGGAGGGGAGGAGGAGGAGGAGGAGGAGGAGGAGGAGGAGGAGGAGGAGGAGGAGGAGGAATACATAAGAATACATAGGAATAACAGACACCAGGCTACCTATTGGGCTATAACTAGAGTATCTGCTGAACTACATACTACTAACTATCAACTACATGTAAGAGGACAGTTGGAAAAGGATACCATGTCCCTAAAGAAGATAAAAACATGGAAGTTTCGTAGTGAAGAATGATAGGATATGAAGTATGCTAACTACAAACTAAACATGCTAACTAACTTTCTAGAGTGTTGGCGCCTTTCTGACTGTCACAAAACGGACTGGCAGGAGGCACGGATGACTGGCAAGGCGTGAAATACATGTCTTTATCCTGTGTGAAGGCTAGGGAGGCGAGACCAGACACACACACACACACACACACACACACACACACACACACACACACACACGAGGACACGCACACAAGAGCAAGGCTGAAAAACGCGCGAACTTGAAGGGGAAAACGGAGAAAAAACGAATGAACTTGAGGAAAATAATAAAACCTGAGCTTGAGTTGAATAGACAAGAAAATTATGGAGGTGATAACTAGTGAATGGAAGAAGGAGTGAATGAAATGCAAGGACAAAGGTGATAAATATGAGGTGGAGTGGATAGTAAAAGGTGGAATAGAGGGATGGAGGACTATATATGTGGTGAGGTGGAAAGAGAGAAAATGTGGATTGTATATGTCACTATATATAGATCAAAGCCTTGTGAGTAATGTATTATTGAAGAAGGGAAGGAAGAGGGAGGGAAGGAGGAGGGAGAGGGAGGGAAGGAAGGAAGGAGAGAGAGGAGGGAAGGAAGGAAGTAGGGAGGGGAGGGAAGAAGGAGGGAGAGGAGGGAAGGAGGGAGAGGAGGGAAGGAGGGAGGGGAGGGAAGAAGGAGGGAGGGAGAGAGAGAAGAAGGGAAGGGAGGGATGAGGGATGAAATAGTGTCTGCATTACTGAGTGACTCATATATATACTTGTTGTTAATGCTCTCTCTCTCTCTCTCTCTCTCTCTCTCTCTCTCTCTCTCTCTCTCTCTCTCTCTCTCTCTCTCTCTCTCTCTCTCTATATATTTATGTCCCGAACGATTCTCTCTCTTTCACATAATGGTTTTTTTTTTGTTACGTAGCTTCCTGATTTTAATTTCCAATCTCTACGTATTGAAAACAACATCCACTCTAACTATAACTTTGCTATAGAACAAAATAAGACCAAAAAATACACAAGAAAACGTACCTTTGCCCTAAATCATAGACAAAAAGAATTATACATAAGCAATGATACTTAACTTTATGGCCTCTATCATAGCATTCATTTCCAAAAGAGTGATGTACAACATGAATAAGAGACAACACAATAAACTTAAGACATGAACACGAATATATTTATAACCATTACCACCTATAATTTCCTTTATCTCACTAAAATAATAACATATAGTTAATAAAAAACTACCTACTAAACTACCTACCTAAACTACTACTACATTACTTACTAGCTATAACTTTACTCCTCTCAATAGAATAATAATAGGTACTAAAAACACTGATAGAGGACTTGAGGTGGAAGGGACAATATTTATAAACATTCTACGGCCGCTTGCTGTACTTGACCATCAAAGGTTTAATATATATTTGTGGTTATTCCCATTTGCTTTATAAGGGTACACAGGTTAAAATAGGTTGAACAATGTAATAATCAGAAAGTTGATTCCAGAGTCGTGTTCAGCATGCCTAAAAGCCTCTATGGACCAATTTTCATGAAAATCTGAGAGGCAAAAATTTTCACCAAAATCTAAGGGATGAGAATTCCTTGGAATTTTTGCTAAAAATTTATTTTTTTCAAAATTACTCAAAACACATGAGGTGCACGCAGAATATATATTAAGCAGTAAAGATTAAGGAAAGACCTTTTTTTTCTCTTAACTACAGTAAAATGTCAGAAAGTGTTCGCCAACAATCTCTATTTTTTTGCTGCCCTCTGGCCGGAAAACCATTTCGGTCACATACACGTGAAGGTTGTATATATTGAAACGCTGAACATTTTCTAACACTTATAAACCTGTCACCACAACCATTACCAACTCCTCCTCCTCCTCCTCCTCCTCCTATGTAATCCTCCTCCTCCTCCTCCACATAAAATCAGGGACATACACCACTACTTCATGTATCACTGAAGCATATTCCCGCGAAGCACTCTGTTGTATATGACGGCCAGGCTTCTAAGTATTCTGCAAGCGCTTCATGTATGCCATTGAAGCTGAATACTGATTACAATATATTAATGCACTAATAAAGGTATATTATTTAGTCAGTCGTTGTATTTATATTCTAGTGCCGAACCGCTTCTGTTCCTTCCACCACCCACCATCACCACTACTACTACTATCACTGTGACAATAATAATAATAATAATAATAATAATAATAATAATAATAATAATAATAATAATAATAATAATAATAATACATGAGCCATTTGTCATGTCATAAGTCACTTGTGAGCATAAGTGAAACAGTACCATGACTCATGAGGGCTATGAGTCAAGGGAATGAGCCACGTGTTAGAGGGTTTTGGTGCAGAGTCGTGGTTCGGTTGGGCCATGATCGTGAGTTTTGAGTCAGGGGGCCATGATTTAGAGGGCCATGAGTTAGTAGGCCATGATTTAGAAGGCCATGAGTTAGAGGGCCATGAGTTAGAGAGCCATGAGTTAGAGGGCCATGAGTTAGAGAGCCATGAGTTAGAGGGCCATGGTTTAGAGGGCCATAAGTTAGAGAGCCATGAGTCAGAGGGCCATGAATTAGAGGGCCATGATTTAGAGAGCCATGAGTTAGAGAGCAAGGAGTTAGAGGGCCATGATTTAGAGGCCATGAGTTAGAGAGCCATGAGTTAGAGGGCCATGAGTTAGAGGGCCATGCGTTAGAGGGTCATGAGTTAGAGGGCCATGAATCAGAGGGCCATGATTTAGAGGGCCATTAGTCAGGGCCATGAGTCAGAGGGCCATGACTCCTGCTGGGGGCTGAGTCGTGACGCCGCGTGGAGCCCAGAATGAGGACGACCTTGGGCCTGCAGGTTCAATATTGTTTCCTTTCATGTCAACACAATGCGGGCGGCCCCACCCACAGCCGCCCACACCCCTTCACGCTGGCTGCCGCCCACTGTATACGCGACCAACGCCCACCACCAACGCCCATCGCCCGTTGCTACCCGCCCACGCCCTCCAACGCCCCACCATTTCACACAATCAATCTCCCATATATTACTCTCCACCCAATATCTATTTTTAAGCTTATAAATCACTGTTTCCTTGACGTACAAATGATGCGGTGGAGGACGGAAGGCTGGTAACCTCTCCCCTTCCCCCTACCCCTCACCAACCCCTGCCCCTGCCTCCCCCCTTGGCCGCTAGATGTCCCCACAAGCCACCATAACAACCCTGGAGGGAAACATAATGTATTCAGTCAACCCTCCTTTTTTTATATCCCTCCAAGGTCTTATGCTTGACTTACCATAATGAAACGCAGGAAGCACCATATTCTTACGACGGGATCTCTCTCTCTCTCTCTCTCTCTCTCTCTCTCTCTCTCTCTCTCTCTCTCTCTCTCTGTTTTTCTACCTCTCCACACAAACACGTAACTCGCCTCGCCCTCAGACTCAACTTCCCAAATAAAACCGATCGCTTCCCTTAGTAGGCGACACACAATTAGATCCAATCGATAACCTATTTATTTAATCAGGTAGAACAAAAAGAGAAGGGGGTGGCTGAGCACCTTAAGGACGCTCTGACAACATCACATGAAAGCGAAGGACATGTTGATTCACCCTGGCTTCTTTCAGGGGCATTCAGGGCAGGAGGGGCGTTGAGGGTCGTGTGATAGTGCTTATACGGGTGCCCTTAAGAGATTGCCATGCTCCTAAGGGCGTGATGAAGGGCGTGGAGGGAGGAGATAAGGGAATGGTAGTAGAAAGGTGGATAAGAGGGAGGGTTGATTTAGGGAAAGAAGGGTTAAGGGATGAATGGTGCTTTAAGAGGAAGAAAAAGGGTTGCCATCGTGAGCCATCAAAAAAAAAGTGATGATGATGACAGAAGATGATGATGAAAAGTGATGATGATGGGAAAGAAGAGTTATAAGATGGATGATGAAGAAAGATACAAAGAGGAAGAGGATCACGGTAATAATCCTAAGAAGAAAAAGTGATGATGAATATGAAACAAAATCAATAAGGTCACAAAAATGAAAAGAAAATTAATAAGAAAATCAAAGAGATAACACACTTAGGTACCTAGTCACAAATTCACAAAAAAAAAAAAAAAAAAAACTTAAAAAAACCCCTGGAAAATACTTCAGAAAAATAAAAGAAACTCGAAAAAAAAATCGAAAATAATTATAAAAAAACTCAAAAAGTGTCCTTAAAAAACTACACATAGTCTAAAGTCATACTAAAGTCATACTAGTTGTAAAGTGTAAAAGGAAAAGTTAATACGTATCCTTGACGCTTTAAAGGCAATAGTTTTAGCAGTCTTAATAGCAGTGAGGGTCAAGTCTTAAGTATTGCGTGTGATTAAATAGTCGGAGTAATGAAGAACACTGAAAACCCACATAATTCAGTTGTTGGCGCAAACATTAAAGAACTAGTTGTAAATGAAAGGAAAGTAATACGACCTTGACGCTTAAAGGCATAGTAGCAGCTAGCAGTGAGGTCAAGTGAAGCGTGTGAAATGTGGAGTGAAGCAAAGGAACATGTGGGAGTGAGGACAGGAATGACAGGATGAGTGAGGGAGGGGTGAGGAGGAGGGAGTGAGGAGAGGGGGTGAGTGAAAGTGAGAGGGAGTGAGGAGTGAAGAAGGGAGGGAGTGAGTGAGTGAGTGAGGGAAGGAGTGAGTGAGGAAAGAAAGGAATGCGGGAATGAGGAAGGAAGTGAGGGAATGAGGAAAGGGAGGGAGTGAGGAAGTGAGTGAAGAAATCAGGGAGGGAGTGAAAAAATAAGGGAGTGAGGAAGGGAGTGAGGGAATGAGGGAGTGGGAGTGAAGGAGTAAGGGAGGGAGGAGTAAGAAGCGATGTCCCTTGTCACTGGTGGGAGGGAGTAGAAGAGATATGTTTGGCAGTGATCTTAGGGTCGAGGGTGGATGAGACGTGCTTGGGTACACAATATCTGTTTTGATTTGGTTTATGTAAGAGACAGTTGCTGAGGAGTATGGATAAAGAGAGAGAGAGAGAGAGAGAGAGAGAGAGAGAGAGAGAGAGAGAGAGAGAGAGAGAGAGAGAGAGAGAGAGAGAGAGAGAGAGAGAGAGAGAGAGAGAGAGAGAGAGAGAGAGAGAGAGAGAGAGAGAGAGAGAGAGAGAGAGAGAGAGAGAGAAGGCATATTTGTCACCTAACAGAAACGATTATGATGGAGGATTGCGATGTGAGTGAGAATGAATGAACAAAATGTGTACTATAAAAAAACTCAACTTTACTGAAGATAATCAATGTGTGAGAAGAATGATTTAATACTAACTAAAGGATGGTGTATTTAGAAAGGAGGAATAGATAGATGAGTTAAAAGATATAGAGAAGATATAGATAGAAAAAAATAGCAGATAAATCAGTGGGTGAGAAGAATTATAGAATATTAACTTAGAATACTAACTAGAATATGGTGAATTCAGAAAGGAGGGAATAGATGGAAGATTTAGATAGACAGAAAACACCATGGTACACTAATCTTCTATCATACAAAACCGAAAAAACAATAAATATGGTAATACTAATAAGGAAAGAAGTAAACAATAGAGTGAGTAAATAAAACAAAGTAATATATAGTCAGTCAATAAAACAATAATAACAATAAAACACTTCAACCTCATCTCTACCCAATCACTCACTCATGTCACACCACACCAACACGACACTAAACAATCAGAAGAAACAACAAACAAGAGGATATCAACAAGAAAAAAATACCCACAACTTGTAGAGCTAATCATATGCATTTTTACCTTTGTGTGCCTCTTGGTAGTGTGGGCGAGGGGTGGGGGGTTGACAGGGGTTGGCAGGGGGTTCAGAGATGTCACCCATGTCACCCACACCCACCCAGCCTCGCCCACACAAGGCCTGACATGAGGGAAGTGAGGGATGGACATGTCACATACCCGTCGCAACACAACACGTATGGAACAAATGACCTCAAGACGTTGTGACACATCTGAAGGCGTCAAGGTTATGCCACCACCACCACTACCACCCACCCACCTACCACCACCACCACCACCACCACCACCACACCACCACCACCACCACCACCACCACCACCACCACGACCCACCACCCACCACCACCACTCCCACCACCACAACTACCACTACCACTATACCACCACCATCCACCATCGCTATAACACCATAACCCACCACCACTACCACCACCACCACTAACCACCACCACTATACCACCACTACTATACCCACTACCAACTACCACCACCACCACTACCCACCACCATTATACCACCACTACCCACCACTGCCACCACCACCACTACTACACCACCATCACCACTACCCACCACTACCCACCACCACCACTACTCACCACCACCACCACCACCACCACCACTATACCAAAACCACCACCACCACCATCCCTACCCACCACCACCACCACCACTACTATACCACCACCACCACCGGCAAGCTAGTCACTCGAGGGCCTATCTAAGTCGCCATCAAGATCTGAGTGACGCGAATATCTGTCACTGTTGCCCTGCGTCGCCCTCGAACTGTCGTCCTGTCGCCCCTGTCTCCCTAAAAAACCCTGAACGACCCTGAATGTATCACGAGACGATGCCCCTTTTTTTTCTTTTGTGTGTGTGTGTGTCTATCCATGGTCACTGGTGTTCCAAATATGGTTAGCACATAGCACGTATAAAACAAGAACAATACATTATAATACATAGTACCAAAATAGCAACAAATAAAACGAAGCTATAGATAGATAATAAAGGACGTTTTAAGCTACAAAATCGTGTATACTTAAATAAGAACACACACACACACACACACATACACACACACATACACACACACATACACACACACACACACACACACACACACACACACACACACACACACACACATACATACACACCCACACACATAAACAAACCCAGACAATAATGTGACTAAACGAGACAAATAGGACAATAAGAAGCCGCATAAAACCTTAATTCATGAAAACAACTCTCTAATATTCGCATCATTCTTATGTAAACACACTCACTCCTCCTCTACTAACCGAGAGAGAGAGAGAGAGAGGAGAGAGAGAGAAGAGAGAGAGAGAGAGAGAGAGAGAGAGAGAGAGAGAGAGAGAGAGAGAGAGAGAGAGAGAGAGAGAGAGAGAGAGGGAGAGAAATTAATTGGACATTATGAGTCGTCGTAGAAAGTGACACGAAATGATAAGATAAGATAAGATGAAGGTCACGTAAGCCCCCCCCCCCACTCTCTCTCTCTCTCTCTCTCTCTTCTCTCTCTCTCTCTCTCTCTCTCTCTCTCTCTCATTCTCTCTCTCTCTCTCCTCCATTCATCCCTATGTCTCCTTACTTTCCCTGACCTTCTGACGCGACCTATTGTCTTTCCAACCTATATTTTTTGAGGCTAATTGTTGCTCCTTTTCTTCTTGTTTATCTAATCTATCCTTCTTCCGTTTGTCATTATCCTGGTTATCATCCTTTTTTCCCTCTATCCTTCCGTCTAAGTAGCATGACTGACTGACTGTCTCTCTTCTCTCTCTCTCTCTCTCTCTCTCTCTTTCTCCTCTCTCTCTCCCTCTCTCTCTACTTCCTTCTTCTCTCTTTTTTTTTTATTCTACCACTTTCTTCCCTCTCTCTTTCTTCTCTCCACTCTCCTTCTTCTTTTCATTCTTCTATTCTTCCCTCTTCCTCTCTCTCTCTCTCTCTCTCTCTCTCTCTTCTTTCTTATTCTTTCCTTCTTTCTGCTCTCTCTCTCTCTCTCTCTCTCTCTCTCTCTCTCTCTCCTCTCTCTCTCTCAAGATAGCGAAAAAAGTATAGAAAAAATAAACTCCACACTTGGTAAAAAGAAAAAAAGAAAGAACAAACACAGGTATAGATTAAGAAGAGAGAGAAGAGAGAGAGGAGAGCGAGAGAGAGAGAGAGAGAGAGAGAGAGCAGAGAGAGAGAGAGAGAGAGAGAGGAGAGAGAGAGAGAGGAGAGAGAGAGAGAGAGAATCAATATCTACATTTATATCGCTTTCCATTTTAAGATCTGAATCGCTCACTCGATCAATGAAAATATAGGACAGAAAATTTCTATCCTACAATATTCATGGGTTTTATAACTTTATTTTTCGCCACGTCAAGGAATTCTGTTGGTATCCTTCGTAGGTGTGTGTGTGTGTGTGTGTGTGTGTGTGTGTGTGTGTGTGTGTGTGTGTGTGTGTGTGTGGTGTGTGTGTGTGTGTGTGTGTGTGTGTGTGTGTGTGTGTGTGTGTGTGTGATAAATCCTAACCATTGCCTATAATTTGGGTTCGCCTCACTGCCACCTTCTCATCGATAACTCAAGTCGAAGCTTAAATCGACAGCGCCTCGACTCGCCTCCTTGTACGTGGTAGTCGGCGTGGAGTCGGCGTGAAGTCGGCGACAAATTTATACGGTAAAAGACGTATAAACTTTGTGTCTGAACCTTCTATTATTTACAAACACAAAAAAAATCAATTCAACAAACGAAACTTACATCTGAACATAACTTAATCTACGGAGGTTAAGCTTATGACTTTAAAAACTTTGTCGAAATTCGATTATTTTTTCCCTCTTCAGAATAGACGAGGAAACTATCCGTGGACAAAGACGCCCAAAATCGCCCAAAACTATCTTGTTATTTAAGGAAACTGCCGGGACATAAATCTCAGAGGTTTTGCTTAACTGGAGGGAGAGGTAATAAGGGAGGGAGAGAGAGAGAGAGAGAGAGAGAGAGAGAGAGAGAGAGAGAGAGAGAGAGAGAGAGAGAGAGAGAGAGAGAGAGAGAGAAATCATCGCTCACTTTAGCCTTCTTGCCACACCCTCTCTTTGACACGAGGCACACACACACACACACACACACACACACACACACACACACACACACACACATTCACTCTAATCACAGAAAGACAAGCTCGGATGATGAATAAATAAATATATGAATAAGACATTATAATACTCCCATGGATACACACACACACACACACACACACACACACACACACACACACACACACACACACACACACGACTCCACCTCAATGCTTAGTTCTCAGAGGTGGTGGGTGGCAGACAGTGTTAAGGGCGTGGGTGGGTGTGGGCAGAGGGTGTGGGGGTGTGTATGTGTGTATGAGGGACACTAACAAACAAACAAACAAACAAACAAAAAATACTTGTAAAAAATGTGTGGAAATGGGTAACTACTATATATAAAAAAAGAAAAAAAAGAAGAAGTCACATTAGGATGGTAGTGTATATGAACTTTGACCTATGGCTGTGGGTCATAAAAAGAGGGGCATTACGTCATTCTTTTGAGCCCCTCATGACCTCATCACCTGGTATGCGACGTCATCAATTTTGAGGCAAGGAAGTGAGGTCATCATAATCCACAGAAATCAATGAAAAAAACTGGTCGTATTTTTTTTTTCTACACGTAAGGTATACACGTAAGGGGAAAAATATGTGAGGTGTGTAATTTGTTTCCTTAACCCCTTCACGCCCAGCTCTTTCCTTTGCTATATAAAATCGTCTGTTGTTAGCCATTAAATTATGAAGAGTAACTAAATAAGGCAAATTAGTTAGTGGACAAGGATACTAAACAGGTCATATCTATAAAATCTTGTTAATAATCACTCAAAATCGTCTTATCGTATACCCAACGTAGAGTGGAAATTACGTTCTGGGTCTCAAGTGTTAACATACCTGTCTCGTTTCCTTCCCTCCAGCGACCACCATCTCTTACCTGGAAAAATAAGAGAAACAAAATTAATAAAGAAACAGGAATGTATACAAAAAAACAAAAAGAAAATAATAGCCATAATGATAATATAAAAAAAGATATTCCAGAAAACACAGAAAAAAAGTACAAATCCGGTAAGAAAATGTCTAAAAAACGAATAACTCACAATACAAAATAAATGAAATAATATGAAATTTATGGCGTCTACAACATAAAGGAAGAGGAAACATACGATACGATAAGACTTAGTAATACATTAATAAAGGTTTCAGTATAAAGTTTTGTAGTCGCGAGGTTAAGTCATTTTCGAGGTTCTGGCGTTGAAGATTTACTAGGAAAAGAGAATAAAGTGGGAAGCAAGGAGGAGGAGGAGGAGGAGGAGGAGGAGGAGGAGGAGGAGGAGGAGGAGGAGGAGGAGGAGGAGGAGGAGGAGGAGGAGGAGGAGGAGGAGGAGGAGGAGGAGGAGGAGGAGGAGGAGGAGGAGGAGGAGGAGGTAGAGGAGGAGGTAGAGGAGGAGGAGGTAGAGGAGGAGGAGGAGGAGGAGGAGGAGGAGGAGGTAGAGGAGGAGGAGGAGGAGGAGGTAGAGGAGGAGGAGGAGGAGGAGGTAGAGGAGGAAGAGGAGGAGGAGGAGGAGGAGGAGGAGGAAGAGATATATTTATGTTTTCTCGGAAATTTTGGGAGTTAACTTATGTATAAAGATGATATTGTGATTCTTTTCTCTCTCTCTCTCTCTCTCTCTCTCTCTCTCTCTCTCTCTCTCTCTCTCTCTCTCTCTCTCTCTCTCTCTCTCTCTCTCTCTCTCTCTGTCCTTAACACAATATTTTGGAAACTGTGTGGCGATTCATATATATAAATCCTTTTTTTTTCTTGAATATCACATGTCACTTTTGCAGCCTTCGAAGGGTGTCACTTTGGGCTTATTTGGGCTTGACATTGGGCTGGAATAAAGTGTTACAGATTTTACTGTACACTTTTCAATCACTTTCACTGTTTCTATTCGGCAAACAAACAACTCTCTCTCTCTCTCTCTCTCTCTCTCTCTCTCTCTCTCTCTCTCTCTCTCTCTCTCTCTCTCTCTCTCTCTCTCTCTCTCTCACACACATAGAATTTTCAACTCGAATTTTTGACCTTCGCTTCCATATCCTTAATTTTTTTTTTTTTTTTTGAGGTTGTTCATTAATCATTCATTATACACTGAAAAAAACAACTAATGTATGACTTTCTTCCCTAAACTACCTTAAAATGAACCTATATCATCATTATCATCATTAATATTAGTATCATTATCTGCATTATTATCATTTTTATTACTATTACTGTCATCATTATCATAGAAATATACGAAAAATATTTCAGTCAATAATCAAATGTCGGAATCTAGAGCTGACCATCTCTCTCTCTCTCTCTCTCTCTCTCTCTCTCTCTCTCTCTCTCTCTCTCTCTCTCTCTCTTTCTCTCTCAGGACCGGATATTTGCATTGCCTCCACCAGATGACAAACGGTTCAGTAAAATGTGGAGGGCAGCTTGAAGAGCGTGGGTGAGAGGTGGGGGGAGGGGGGCAGGGGGCAAGGGGGGCAGGAAGAGATAGGAGTGAGCAGGGGTTGGGGGGACGGAGGGGAGTAGAGAGGAGTGGTCGGAGTGGAATGAAGGGCGGCGAGGCAAAAAACAGGAGAATGCCCCCTCGAGGTCTTGAGGTATCTCGTTTTCTATGAGCTTCAGGCGAGGGTGTTCCACTGATTCTATTCTTTAAGTCTTTATTATAAGATCAAACCAGGATAAAACGTCGCTTTATTAAGGTGGGTTGAGAGTCCTTGTGTGTTTATGTGTTTAGTTCAAAGATGTGACGCGTTCTAAGCTATGTGGTAAGTGGTGGTGTGACACATTAGCCACATGCCTGCCACACCCTCACCACCACACCCTTGCTCTAGTAACCTGTAGTGGTGGGGGTGGTAGGAAAGCGTTGCCGCCACTCATATCACGTTTTTTTTTATATTTCACGCCTGCAAAGGATCGAATGTCAACAATCTCGCGGGTACAGCATCTATAGGAACCCCAGCACCTGTATCACCTCTGTTTACATCTACAGGAGCATGGCTAATGAGTTATGAGGGGGATACGAACTCTGGTACCACACCCTTGCATCTCAACACCACGTGGAACCTCTACTTGGAAGGCATGAGTAATCGCGCTTACCTCATAATCACTTCCGATACACCCCTTACCCCCTCCCTGCCTCCCTTCCCCTCCATGCCACCCCTTCCCTTCCTTGCCTCCCCTTCCCCCTCCCTGCCTCCCCTTCCCTTCCTTGCCTCCCCTTCCTCCTCCTTGTCTCCCCTTTTACCCGTGGCCACGTTCTACCTACTTGCCTCCTCTTCCCCTTCCCCTTCCCCTTCCCCTTCCCCTCCATTCCTCCCCTTCCCCTTCCCCCTCCATGCCTCCCCTTCCCCTTCCTTACCTCCCCTTCTCCCTCCTTGCCTCCCCTTCCTCCTCCTGCCACCCCTGCCCCTCCTTCCCCTTCCCCCTCCTTGCCTCCCCTTCACGCCCTTGCCACTCCCTCAGCCCACAACCTGCCCCCACGCCCACGCTACCCCTGTACCCACGCCCTGCCAATGCACGGGCGTGGCAGGGTGTACGTGCAAGATAGATGGGCTTGTCAGGGGACAGAAACGCCCTAATGTATGTATGTTTGTATGTATGTTTCCGACACGTCATGTATGTACGTAAAAGTAAACAGACATGGTGATAACTGGGCGTACATGTGTGTGTGTGTGTGTGTGTGTGTGTGTGTGTGTGTGTGTGTGTGTGTGTGTGTGTGTGTGTGTGTGTGTGTGTGTGTGTGTGTGTGTGTGTGTAGCAGTGGTTCCTGAGAAAGAGGAGGAAGGAGAGAGGAAACGGAGAGGGAGCACCGCGGCAGAGCACCTTATTCTTCCTTCTCTGTCTTAAATCCTTACTTTGTGGAGTCAAAATTTAAAGGATAATCAATAAGTTTTAGTCCTCGCATCCATTTCACATCCCCTGAAACTACTGACTACTACTACTACTACTACTACTACTACTACTACTACTATACTACTATTATTACTATTACTACTACTACTACTACTACTACTACTACTACTACTACTACTACTATCTACACGTAAGAAAAGCTAAAGAAAATGACTAAAGATGCGAAGAAAGAACAGTCGAAGGAGTTAAAGTGGAAGAAGGAAAGAGATACAAAAAATAAGTTAAGAGGTTAGAAGGAGAGAGTGACGATGTTAGGGTGGAGAAGGGTGGAGGGAGGGTGGAGGGAGGGTGGTGGCGTTGGAGGTAATGGAAGAGGAGTGGAGGAGGAAAGGGCGAGGCAAGTGGCTGTGTCGCTGAAGTCCAAGACGTTTCCGTTGTGCGGTTTGATAAGGGCGGGGCACCTCCTTCCTTCCTTCTTTCCTTCCTTCCTTCCTTCCTTCCTTCCTGACCTCGCATCCCACAACACTATCCTCCTCCTCCTCCTCCTATTCCACTAGTCTTCATCACTTCTCCACCTTCCACCTCCACTCACTACCTCCTTGCACTTGTTTATTTTGCATGATTGTTTTCTA